>VYZV01043724.1:29467-53303 GCA_013401275.1 Pandion haliaetus | reverse complement strand
AACCCCCCCCCCCCCCAAACTCTTGACATTTTAACTGTCTCTCATTAGTCAGACATTATAGGAATATTAGTCAGAAGGATCCTGCATCTGAAAGTACTCATGTAGCTCTCGGTTATTTGAGTAGTCAACACCATGTACATGCTGCTGACTTCATTCAGTGAAATGCTACGTCTGAAAAAAGCACTTCAGGGAAGGGCTCAAGTCGGTGACAAAACCCAAGCCTTGACCCCGCTTTCAGGAGAAGAGCTCCCTGAAGTGGCCACTTTCAAGCCAGACAGAGGCAGGCTGGAGGAGCCAGGGGTGGTTGCAGTGAGCCAGGCTCAGACGTTTCACTTGTGCACTTCTTGTAGGACAGGGAACCAACATCCTCCACGCTTTCCTGCTGAGACTGCTGGAGACATGGGGAGTGAATGAGACTGAGCGTGGGGTGCACCCTGGGGACTCCCATGGAGTGGGGTCAGTGCCTGCTCCCCACTTGTTGCCTGCCCGGGTCCTCTCAGCTGAGACGATGCATGGTGCCTCACTGCTCGGGTACATGCAGACGTCTAGCCTCATTCCTGGGGTCTTCTTTCCTGGTAAACACAGGATTTACTGGAACACATCCCTGTTTTCTGTTTTTTCTCCTGTGTGGTTGCACTTGGATTACTGTGCTGTGAGGATTTTTTCAGTTATAGTTTCTTTTCAATAACACACGTTCAAACCAATATTGACTTGTGCAGCTTTGTGCTTTTATTACTGATGATGAAATGCTGAATCACCCTTCCTGACGGTCAACAACTGACACCGTGAGAAAACAGGACTTCCTCCACAGGAAGGAGGGTGGAATGAAAAAAAGGAAAATGACATCATACTTTGCCTATACAGCACGTATTTAGAGTCAGTGCTTACACTGGATCTAATTCTCCTCTCACACTGGTCTGTGCTGGCATAACTTTTACCTGCTTTACCAAGTTGCTCCTGAGATCCAGCTGAAAAGGTAGTCAGTCTCACAGTCCTTTCTGCTGGCTGGGTTATGCTCTTCCAGCCATTTTAATGTTAACATTACAAGGTGGATATTGGTCCCTACATGTTATAACCATATGATCACAGAAGATACACAATTGTCAATACAACTGCGCATCCAAATTATGTGCAAAATGAATGCAAAGTATGTGCTACTTTCAAAAATCAAAACCCAACTTCTTCAGAACAGAAATCTGTGGTCATGTGAAAATGAGTAAGACAATAAATTCTAAAACAGCAACACTGCATTTCTATTGCTGAATGCCATTTGTTACTAGTACATAGGTAAGTAGTGGCTTCAAGGAGAGGAAAAGCATTTCAGTCACACAGTTGAGTGTACAAGAAGTCTTTGTAAATCAAAATTAAATTCCCTCTAGCTACCAAGAGCTTCAATCTTTAATTCATTGTAATTTCTAACTACTTGGTTTACTGTGGGACTAGGCAGCTTGGAAATAATTTGCATATTATCTCCCTGCCTCCCAACGAGGAATAACTAAAGGGCTTAAAGAAGAAGTGTTTATTCTGTATTTACACTTAACTACCATATCTCGAGCTCTGAAAAAGGCATTTCTACAAGCCACATTTTCTTTTTTCTGCAGGATAATTCTTTCTTCTTCAGTTTCTGATCTCCATCACACTAAATCAAACCTCCACAGAGAATCATGGCTAAACTATTTCAAAACGGTGTGCCAGAGATTAGACAACTACATATTGGCAATGTATCTGACCCAAAAGTTCCTGAGATTCAGAACCGAGGCACAGCCACAGCTCACATTATGGAGAAGAGCAGATCCGTATTCAGTACAGGTATAAATAAGACCAGGGTTTGACCTGCTGCATCAGGTTTTGGCCTCCCATGTAAGCAAGCTTGTTGACTTTGCAGTTGCCTGAATAGGGCTGGTTTTGGAAGGCATCCTGGTAGTTTGAAATGGGGAAAAAGCAGGCAGAACATGGATCTGGCAAACAAGTTATGTAAAGCTGAGTGAGTACAGTGAGAGTCCTACAGTCATGCCGGTATAAGAGAGGTATTTCATTATGCCTAAAGTAGTGGCACAGGATATAGCAGTGTATTGAAACTTTATTTGCCAATAAATTCCCCCAGTGAGCATGAGAAAGCTAGGAATTTTGTCTGAACATACATTAAATAGTAGAAAATAAGTGGTATTAATGAGTAAAAGAAAAAAAAAAATGACAACAACAATAATAATAATAGTAGTAATACCACCACCACAATGGGACAGACTATTTGAGGGGAATCTGTATCATTTCACTTATAGGCCATAGGGTACCAGGGCTTGTTTGAAGTTGAAAGCCTATCTGAGGTGTGCTTATTCTGACTGGGTTAATCTTTCTGTAGACTGAAGCATGGGGAAGGGGAAGAGTAAGGAGAGAGTTCACATTTGAGATGGCCACAGCAGTGTCTGGAAAGGGGAGTGTTCCTGCAGAAGCAGCGAGGTCTGGGATAATAAAACACTCTCCTCAGGGACTTCTGCCAAACATACTCTGATGACCTGCAAGCCTGACCATCACTCTCTTGTTTGCTTCCTGCCCCTCTAAATAGCTGTCAGCCTGATTGCTGATTGCTATCATTTATTCCCATTAGCAGATATTCCCCTATGCCAACCTCAAAGCACAGCTGGAAGCTACTGGTGTAAAGTACTCACTCTTAGCACACCTGGAATCATTTCAATTTGTGGTGGATCAGAAATAGAGGAACTAAAGGCTTAGCAACTAAGCTAAAGTTGGAGTACTGTATCTACTTTTTTCTCTGTTTTTTGTTCAAAGGGGAGGTAGACTAACAGCTTTGGTGGACTCTGTTATTACCTTCAAAAAGTAATCATCCCTCTCACCCTCTACTCTAAAGACTCTTACTAAGGTTACTTAATCAAATTGTTAAATGTTGAGCATGCCAGAACAAAGGTTCTGCTCAGTCACTTTTTGATTGCAGTCTAAGGATGTGATTATCCCTATTTTTATTCAAGGCACACTACTTCATTCACTGAACAGGGTGGCCAGTGTTCAATGAATGGGCAGCTCTATTCAATACTTCTTTTTTACTTTCATTGGTCAGTGTGTGTCCTTAAGCATCATCTCTTGAGTACCATAGTAGCCTAATTCCAAATACAAGGTAATTAATAGCCTCCTGGGCTTTCCTATGGGCTCACTACTTTTGTCTATTTATGCCCTGTGATACGAGCATGTTTGCCAAAACTTGGATGGGATAGCTCGCATTTGAGGGACTAATGGGTAAAACTGTCAGAGCTGTTACCAATACAGCACTATTTGGCCCAGAGGCTGGCATATGAGTTGTAAAATTTGCAAGCTGCTAAAACTGGGTGTTTAGAATGGAAAATACTGGACATGTTTAGCTGACTTGTAATGCTCATAAACATAACTGTCAATGTAGTCATGAAATTCATATAGGAAAAACACACTCACATACATTTGCACATATGTCCTCTATGTCTTATGTATTAATGTATCTATTAATTATCTCACAGTCTGTAAAGGCTGGTATTCCTTTTGCAAATGAAAAAGCCAAACTGACAAAGGAAACAGTGTTTCACTGGAAGCAAAGAAGGAAATTTCATGTCAGGATACCTGAGTAGCTCTTAAACTTACAAGTGAGGTTCTGTCACAGTCATTTTCTTCAGACACCAGCTAATGCATCCAGACACTCGGCACTGGAAGGATGCATTGTTTTGAGAAGCAGGTCGTGTTTAATAACGCCCTGCTAGAAATACTCTATGACTGGGTCAGCTCCCATTTGAATATCTAAACCAGTGGCTAGGTTTTCCAGAACAGCCACAGAAAACTGAATCTTAAACCGTTCTGATAATCTGACCTTAAATACTACCAAAAGGACACAGACTGCATCAGTTTTGTAAATCTAAGCCTTTTTTGGAGGAAGCCTAAATGGAAACGGAACACCTCAATATAGGTGTATGGAGAGATTTGGAGGCAGAGACAGAGGAGACAGGGAAGAATTTTATTCCAAGTCTTTATGTCTGTCTCTCCTATAAAAGTAATTTAGTAACTACTCTGCATTTCAGGAAAGTGACATTTATCCTAAGGAATGCAAATGAGAATTATGTTTATCACACACATGCGAAGGGAACCTTTATCATCCTCTTGGCCAGCACAACTATGGCTGCAGCACTGTTGGCTGAAGCTTTTTGCCTGTTGTTTCAAGACTCAACATAAGATTAATAGCTAGAGAGGGAGAACGAGCTCTACAATCTGGAGAAATTTGAAAGAAAACTGCAAATGTTGGTAACAACATGACGTTATGCTGANGGGGGAGAAGGAGAGAATGAAAAGATTCAGGTCTATAAAAAAAAAGAGAGAAAGAAGAAGGGAGAGACACAGAGACATTGTCACTTCCAGCTAATCCAGCTATGACCCAACCACTATTTTTTTGTCATTCAAGCTGAGAGGAACGCGTCAGTCAAATTGTTTTGATTTAAAAATTTCATAAATACATTTGAAATTACATATTTTCCATAGAACTTCAACTTCTGCTGTGGGAGGCTGATAAAAATAATGACTGCCTTGCCCCTTTCTCCCCAAGCACATTTGCAATTGTCATCAGAAAGCTGTCTCCATGCCAGAATTTATGGGAAATGGAGAATTTTAAGCAAGCTAGGCCAGTATTTTAGCGGTGAAGGGCTTAGGATGTCACCTTAGAAGGAGAAAGAAAAGTCCCTGAAATGGCACTGGTGCCCCTGCAGTCATCTGTAAGCCTTTGCTCAAGCTCCTCTCCCACCCCTTTCTTCTTTTTTAATTAATTCTTTTTGCGTAAAAGCTCTGATGTTGAAAGGGAGACTATTTTTAAGAATTCCCCTATGGCTACTTCCCGCCCCCGTGGCTGGCTGCTGCTGGACAACCACTCACCCTCCTCCTTCCTCTGCTCTTCCTCAGTTGAGAACTGCGGGTAGATGAGAACATCTTCTACACAGAACATCCACACCTTGAGAGTTAAAAATCTTGAGCCTAATTCCCCCGAATCATTAGGTTTGTAAGGATGAGCTGGGCATCCCTTTGCTTGCCCTTCCTCAGCCTTCAGCCTCCTTGAGTGCTTCCCACCACCTTGGAAATTGTACCCTTTCTCTGCCTTAATACCTAGCACCCGCCTGCTTCTTTTTCTTAACTGATGCTTAACCCCATCGCCTGCCCCAGCTGACATTGTGGAGAGGACAGAGGTGCAGATCCTCAACCAGTCATCAGGTGGGCTATAGATCAAAGCCTGAACCCAGATTTCCCCAGCCACCCTAAATGGCTGACCGCTGGCAGTCATTGCCATCTGATGACTGACTGGTAATTCAAGTTGATGGATGCATCGTTGCCAGGTGTGTTGACTGATACACTAATATTCACCTCACAATTAGCAATTCTCCGATTGCACTTTCTGCTGCTAAATACAGACTGAATGGATTGTTCAAAAAAGTAATAAAAAGAGGACATAATAATTTTGTGGTCTGCTGTGTATTGCTCCTAACTAGCCCATGGATAAATGTATTGTGGCAGCTTTTGGCATTGTCATTTTGACGATTCAAAAGGATCAATTTTCCTTTTTAAGGAGATGAAATTGCACTTTATAGATACCCTTCTCTTTTGACCTGACTAGCTAGTCTACACTCATTTGAAGACTGTGGCAAAGGCACTCTATGCGTGAATAACAGATATGTAGGATGAAAAAGTTCAAAACACACAGAGAAAACTAGGCAAAAATCTTAGGCAATTTTTCATGAATAACGGCAGCATGGGATTGACTTAAAAGGTTTTACTCTTTAGTAAGGTTTTTTTTTGTGTTGGTTCTTTTTTACAGTTAAATCTGCCAGTTCAAAATGTGCAGAGTTGTGGGTAGGTTAAATCAGTAGCTCCTTGGGATGGGCGTACAGGGACATCCAACAACATGTGTGAGCTAGAAGAGGAAGCCTCCCTTTGGGACAAAGCTGCCAGGTTTGGACCTGACACCTTCACTGGTTGGAGTGTCCCATTCCCCTGCGTCCACCTTTTGTCAGTCTAAACCAAACGGGGTGTGGGGAGAAGCTGAGACTTATATATTTATGTTCTGTAGAATAGAACTTGATATCCAACCATGCTACCTGTTCTGCAAAATTAATAAATTTTAGATTATATGTCACCGAGGTGTGGGTCTGTTTGAGTGCCTACCCCACCCAATTTCCCTGTAACAATATCTAATATTTAAATAGCAAGAGAAGTTGCCTTGCATGTAGGCAGGCTACAAAACAGCGCATAAAATTAGAACTGACTTCCTAGTGACATAGTTTTCTTTAGAAACGACATGCTGAGAAAAAACTGAGGCAGTAATAGGCAGGTTTTTCTTCAAGGCTGTTACAGAGAAGAAAAATATCCCTGCTAAAATAAAGTCCTTTCTAACTTCATGGTTTTAAATCATACATATCAGCAAGAGGAAATGCCTTTATTCCTCTTGCAAATCAACTCTGTAACTCCTTGACAAAGAACTTCCAGTGCTGCCAGACATTTTATTCTGTGGTTCAGGAACAATGAGACTTACTTAAAATGCAAATAGGCCTTTCCTGTCTTTTGGTGCAAAAGTGGTTCTCATTGTTGATGTCTGGTAATCAGAGGAGGATGAAAACTCACTGCCGTATGCTGAAAAATTTGGCCACAAGAGGTTTTTTTGCAATGCACTTTTCACATATTCAGCAGCTTTGCTATAAATGTTTGTCCCTAAAAGGAAATATCCACCTCCATACTTCTTAAAATATCATTTCAGGTTTTTGATCATCTAAATGTTAATTAAGATGCTGGAACGCCATGACAAATAAACTAACAGCTAACTAGTATCGAAATAAAAAGTCCCAGTCTTCCAAAAACCAAACACCATAAATAATATTTAACTTTCTTTGCTCCAAACAAACTGACACTGGTAATTCAATGCCTACTTTTCTAGACAATTTTCTAGATAATTTTCTAAACTGCTGAGCCTGTGGTTGTAGATCTTTGCACCGGGTTGCTTTGCTGAGAAGGAAAATAGCTCAAAGAAAATAGGCCTAGACTTGCCTATGGGAGGTGATGCTGAACTGCTCCTGAGATGATGATGGTACCGGAGCTGACAGGACAAGGGAACATGGAGAAATTAAACCCGGTGTAGTGTGCCAAAGGAGGATAACCAGAGATCAATGGCTGATCTTGGTCTCAGTAATGTTAGTAAACACAGAGTGTTCAGTAACTCTTCTTGAGATGAAGATGATGAATGTCAGATTTCAAACAAGATCTCCATGGCAGGCTCAGGTTATTTGTACCTGTGTTCTTACATGCATTGAAATGAAAAGTCATCCAGTTACAGCCCTTTTTTTTGTGTTTTGAGACACTTTGAAAAAGCAGTTGAATTTTGTAGGGCCACTTTTATGTGCCAAAACCTTGATCTTTCAAGGGCCTTGTACTATTACAGAGGAGTTGGAAAAGAAGAAAACCAGTATCTGAACAGAAACTATGCTGCAAAATGAAGAACAGGGCTCTGGGCTTGCTTAAAATGTGGGAAAAGAGTTACAGAACAAAAGAACAGTCTGCCCTCAGCAAAAGGTTTTAATATCATTTCTGGTCTGCTAATGGATTTTTAGCAACAAATTGCCTGTTGCTTACAAAGCTCCATCATCAACGGGCTTGAAATGAGAGGCTGCTATGTGCCAGAAGATTAGGACAATCAATTAGAACTATAAAAGGTTTAGTTAAAAAAAAACCCCTGATATCTAAATAGCCAGTTGCTCTCTGGCCTTCTGCTGTTTCAAATTTACTGAGGTTTTTGGCTCTTTCCTCCTGTAGCAAAAACACTCCCTCATCAGGGCAACCTCTTGTTGCTCCTGCTCTTCGTTAGCACAGACTGACTGGCAGCGCCCGCAGCGATGGGCCTTGCACATGAAACACTGACGTGCAACTTACCATGGCCACGATTCCTCTCCCGACCTCTTTTGCCCATTTCACAGTAGCTAGTGATGGAGCTGGAAAGTGGAGCAACAGAAGATAATAGCTACATGTGTCTCCACCTAAAATCTAGTGCGTGGTCAGGATCTGGCCACACACAGGCTTCTGCTCCAAAGCCGTTTCTTCCCTTGGATCACACATAGCTGAGGAGGACTTAATCAGAAGCTACAGATGTAAGTAGCAGCATGATTTGCTCAGACTAGAGATGATTCAGGGCACCACCATAAACAACTGGGCAGTTATACCAGTTTGGTGGCATCGGTTTTCAGGGAAGTTATTTTTACAGTCAGTCACAATGTGCTGCTTCTTTACAGAATTTTACAATCACATCTTATAACAAAGTGTTTCAGTTTCTTTTCAACAGCAGTTTTGAAGACAAAAAATGAAATGGTAAATGTGGAAAAACATTCAAATGAAACCTTTTGACCCAAGTGCAAGATTTTTAAATTTCTTTTTTCCAGAAATAGTTACTGGTTTCAGTGAAATCACGTAAGTTGGGCAGAAAAACACTTTCATTTACTACTGTCATCTGCTCAAAGAGGCAATCTCAGCCTTCACTGTTACAACCTGACACATAGCACACCTACAAGTACACTTCCACGTGCCACCAATTACTGTTTAAATGAATAAAAAATAAGAAAAAACTTCTCTCAAATGATTGTACAGAAGTTTCTGCAGCTCAGCAATGCAAGAAGAGTATTACCTGCCTGGGAGTCAATCTGGGGAGCAAAAAAATATGGATGTTAAGCTGAAATTTTACTTTATTTCTAAATATTTAAAACATTAAACCAAAAATACCGAAAATCTGCTCTCAAAGATTTTGTCTATCAATGGGAATTATTCAGTGCATCACTCATAAATTGATCTTGGTTAGGAAGTATTTGCACTATTTGAATTCACCCTGGATTCAAGTAGAAACAAGACAAGCCAACTCAAGCCATAGCTTTTCTCATCTACACATGTGGTTTGCACCAGCATGACTATGTGGTTTGTTGTCCAAAAACCTTAATTAACGTTGACTATAATTGTGTTACTGCTATTAGAAATAAGGAAACCCATAAGGTAGCAATAGGCTTGGTAGCTACAGCTGTCTGGCCTGTACAATGATATAACCTATAACAGAAGTCTAGCAAAATCCATCACACAACCTTGCTTTTAGCAAAATGATTTCCAGTGCAACTGGAGCTGTTGGTGGGAAGTCACTGAAGGCATAATTTGGAGGGGAAGGGAGCCAAAAAAAAAAAAGATCAGTGTGTCAGAGGCACTGGCATGTAGCTGGATCTCACAGAGAGCTGGGTCAATACACGTATTCAGATTCAGGAGCTGTCATAGGCAAAATTGTGAACACGAACAGGCAGCAGATAACTGTGTGTATGTGCATCACTGAATGTCTGAAATTGAACTCCTGAACCTCTCAGACAGGAGCCTGCTACTTGTGAGCTACAACCGGTACGGGCTGCTTGGAAATTTTGCTAACACTTTGACTGAACAAAAGTGATGCATCCCAAATCCTCCAATTAATAGAGAGACAGGAGACCAACCCACTAGTTAGGGGGCTGATCACACGCTGTTCTTATGCACATGCACTATTCAGAATGGAGGAACTGTGAGCTTGGTTTCCAGAAAGAAGATCTAGTGCCAAGAGATGCCTGAAAGGAAGAAGTGGTTTCAGAAAGAAGGGTTCCCAGAAGGAAGAAGGTGAAGAACATGGCCTGGGGAGAGGTCTGGGAAATGAGGGAAGATCCTGGAGATGAGGAAGCCATGGACATCAGTGCCAGGGGATGTCCATGGACCCTGGCCAGTGGTGCCTGACACCAGTAACTGCAAGCAGCATCACAGCAGGAACTGACACAACTTTCTGCCCAAGCTTCCCAGGTAAGCAGGGATCTCCCTGCAGGGAAGGGGAGACCTAGGGAAAGAAATGCTGGTGGGGAGGGAGCGAGTGAATGAGTGTGAGAAAGAATAAATAGGGTAAAAGCTGTAATGTCACTGAGTCTTCAATAAAACCTGGTATCCAGATTCTCGCTACACTGGCATTTATGCTGTTTCACCCTTGAAAAGAGCTCAGCTTCATTTTTGATTCTTTGGTTAAGAAACAGCATAAATTTCCAGATGGGGCATTTTGAAAGAGCATCTGTGAGAGATGTACCCAAACCCCATCGATGTCTTAAGTGTTGAATTTTCTGTTGCTCTTCAGAAACGTCTCTGTTTCAGCTAACAAAGAGTTTGTTGCCCTTGGAGAACACCACTAAGCAGTTCAGTCTGCCAGAGCATGTCATCAGCTTGTTACGGAAAACAACTGCTCATCAGAGGCTATGGCTCATCTACTGCTCTCCAAGAGAAACTATCCCGTGTCCTCCCTTCTGATGACATTTGAGACCTGTCATAGTCAGTGGCTGTTTATCCCGTTGTTCTGGTTTTGGCTGGGATAGAGTCAATTTTCTTCACAATAGCTGGTGAGGGGCTATGTTGTGGATTTATGCTGGAAACAGTGTTGATAACACAGGGATGTTTTAGCTATTGCTGGGCAGTGCTTACACAGAGTCAAGGGTTTTTCTGCTCCCCACCCCACCCCACCAGCGAGCAGGCTGGGGGTGCACAAGGATTTGGGAGGGGACGCAGCTGGGACAGCTGACCCCAACTGACCAAAGGGGTATTCCATATGATGTCATGCTCAGCAATAAAAGCTGGAGGAAGGTTGGCAGGGGGGCCACTGCTTGGGGACTGGCTGGGCATCAGTTGGTTGGTGGTGAGCAATTATTTTCATTTGCATCATTTGTCTTTCTTGGGTTTTAGTTCTCTCTCTTTGTTATTTTCATTTTCATTACATTTATTATTATTATATTTTATTTCAGTTATTAAACTGTTTTGATATCAAGCCATGAGTTTTCTCTCTTTTACCCTTCCAATTCTCTCCTCCATCCCGCTGGGGGTTGTGTGTGTGAGTGGCTGTGTGGTGCTTAGTTGCCAGCCGGGGTTAAACCATGACACCCATCCAGAGGTTATTAACAGAAAATGGAGTTCCATGCTCAGCTGTGTTGAGGGAGTAGATCTAGCAAAACAGACCAAGCACCTTGGTGTAACCTCTCCATATTTGCTAGCTCTAACAAACACTGCAAGACAGACAACATCTCACCTTGCAGCTGTGAACAGATGTGCAGATGAACCCCTGATGATGCCAATATGCTGTGCCTTGGCTTACAGAGGAAGGCAACATGGTGGAACAAAATGAAGCTGCACATAGCAGCCTCTCAGTTCAAGCCCATTGATGATGGAGCTCTGAAAGCAACCAGCAATGTTAAAAATTCATCCCCCTGCCTCACAAAAAAAGATCTGGGGCAGCACAAAGTCTGCCTGGAGAGCTTCATGTGCCACAGATCTTGGGATATGAAAAATGACTACACTTCTGAGAGGTGCAGCTAGAAAACAGGCAATATTAGCACTGCAAATACAAGTTCCCTCATAAATACACCCAATCCTCATTTGGAGGGGTCTTCCTGCGCATTAAATCTATAGCCTTTCTTTTGTGATTGCAGAGGAAGGCAATCGGGAAGATACTGACTGTGACGTTGTAGTTCACACCAGCTCAGGGATTATATCAGCCGTATGCCATTTCCTCTCTTGACTGGGAGAGTGGAATTGTTGCAGGAAGAAGACATAGCCACCTTTTTTTTTTTTTTTTTTTTTTTTTCCCCCTTCCTTGCTTGCTTGCTTCCAACCCTTCTATTAAGCAGGAAATAATCTAGTGGTCAAACCAAAATATTTCAAGATTTTCAAGATCACTGCCTGCATGTTATAAAGGAGACTACAATGTAGTCACAATTTTCAACTGCAGATAGTGTCTTCAGAATTAGAAATCAGGGAGGGGATCCATGTGTGTGCAGCATCCTTCAGTATGTAAGATGAAATTATGTCAAAGAGGAAAAAAGTTATAGATTTTATATACTTGGAAAACTAAAATTTAGGCAGTTTAGAGAAGATAATTGCTGAAGTTACATTTACTTGCATTCACATTACCAAAGCAGAAAGAGCATGCAACGCTCCATGTGAGCCACAAGGATCATTGCTATCTGAGACATCCTTCTATACTAAGGACAACAAAAAGCAACTGTGGGTAAGCATTTTACTCTACATGATGGCAATGCTCTATTTCTTGCAAAAGCATTTCTGCTAATTGCCTCATTTTATGACTTCTGCAACTCATAGTAAGGTGAAGCTCCTAATAATTTCCCTTGTAGATGATGCTTTTGTCAGCTATGTGGCAATGTAATTATCCACATAACAGTGATACTCTGGTAGACAAAGACTCTAAGTAGAAAAATAATATTTTTACTGGAAGGTCAGCTTCAAAGAAGGTGCCTTTAATTTGCTTATCTGAAAACACCTGATGTCTCATATGAGCTCAGGAACAGTACATAGTGGGACACAAAAAAAGAAATTGTGTATTCTGCTTCATCCCTAGGTCTTTAACAAACCTTAAGCTTACCATTATGTTCTTCACTAGGGCTGATCTCAGGAGCAATGGCCGCTACCGATTACGGTATTTGGTGTTTTTTAATGTAGTTTTTGGTCAAAAATCATCTTGACTAACATCACCTTCAAATAGTGATTGCAAATGTGCTGGAAATTTTTATTGTTTTCCATGTAATTAGGCAGAAAATGTTGGTCAACATCTTTAAAGTCTCTTTTCACTGAGGATAAAGTGCAGTTTCATATTAATAGCAATTTCCCCAAAATTACAGTGAGCTTGAAAATTATCTAGTAACAAATAGGAAACATGCTTGATGTTGTTCAAGGACAAATTAGAATTTAAAATATATTTCCACCCTCTTTTCGCAGCTAAGCAGTTCCTGATTATCCAATTTACTGATAGCATTCTTGCCTCATCTCAGAGGAGGAAGCCCTCCCAGAGGATAAACAGACTAAATATTTGCTTTTCAATATTTGCTTTAAAGTATGTTTAACTCTTTGTTACCAAAGAAAAGTATTTAAATTAATGCAGGGATGATGTGTGGCCCTCTGTAGCTACTTTACAAACATGGGGCTGCATGAATCGGATACTTTTTGTCATGTTTATTAAAAATAGAGGATGTACTAATGGAGCACACCTAAACTGTGTGTACCATACGTGTTTCTACCTCTTTCCACCTGTTAATCTCCACTTTATTTTAATAGAGAAACTATCCACTTTCTAGAAATTTTGTAGAGTCCAGATTACATTATCTATACCTGACTAGTCTATAACCAACAGTTAACTGCATACTGTACAGTTTGATTAATGTGGTACTTCATATTTCCAGAAGGCTTTTGTTTAGCTCTTCTTACAGGCCTCCTCTCAAAAGTGGGAAGGTCTACACTTATGAAGAGTTATTAACTCAAGAAAGAAATCATAGGAGAAGCCAGGTTCAATTTCAAGCTAACAGATATGTTAAAATTATTATTTTGCATCAATTTTTTGCAGATATGTGTTAAAAAATACAATGTTTTTGTTTGCCCTAAACCCTAGCATAGCAGGTCAGAGAGGACCGAAGTAATTCTTACACTGATTCCCAAAAGTGCTGGAAGATTTAGGTGCCCAGAGCCATTCGGCATCAACTGGAGCGAGAACCTAAGTGTCCTAAATCCAGGAGTGGATTTACTGGAGGGAAGAAGGAGGGAGAGACAGGGACTTTAGGCTATTTAATAACATATGGGATGGCACCTGGTATCAGTCACAGACAAGGTTACACAATCGCCCCTTTTCCTCACAATCAAAACCAAAGGAGGCTGGATTCAGCTGCTTTTGAAAACCTCTTTCCATAGGGAAACTCTTTGCCCTCTTGCATTAATAATAAACACCATTCACACACACACACACATTATTTTATACTGTAATAGTCTATCATCTGGAAAACAGATCTAGGAAGGCTCAGCTGTGACTGCACAAGCCCTTTGGAGAGGTGGACACGAAACCATCTCCACAAGCTGCTCCAAAGGCATCTCCTCCACACTGGCAGCTCTTCACCCTTCTCTACAGGGGTGAACTCCCATGCTGATGCAGTGGCAACACGAATCTCTTCCCTCAAGGTCATCTGGGGGAGTGGAGGGCAGGGTGGATGCTGAATGAATAACATTATTTTTTCTTTTACCCTGCAAGAAAAGCCTCAGTAAATAAAAGTGGGGTTTTTTGTTTGTTTGTTTGTTTTAAGACTCCAGGGGAGTGCTCCTAACTATCATAGCCTTGGAAACACAGCTTCAGTTACAGTCATGCTTCCCAGGAGTAATTCTACTTTGTCTAGCTGCCAAGCAGTGGTGATCACTCTGTGACTGTTTATCACATCCTTGTCTACCTGGATAACGCTGAATAAAGGCAGGCTTGGATCAAACCAGAATGCTTACTTAATGGAGTGAGGCAGCAAGCTCAAAAAAAGTCAAAAATATTCTTTATGAGGGAGCTGATCAGACTGGAGGCAGAAAGTACTGTGTCATAGTTCCTGTGAAATTTTGCTATACTTAATAAACATCCACATAAATTATAGTTATATAAACCCTTATAAAACTATGGAGTTTTTCCATTACTTATTAGTCTCAGTTACTGATAGTCTAAGAGAAGATGTTCAGATGTAGCAACTAACAAAAATGGGGACCATACCTCCAATCCAGATCTCTTTCTTTCCTTCATTCCTCTGCATTTGAAAAGCTGGGCCAATTTATCAACTTTGAGCCTAGCTTTATGGAGGATGTTGCATTACAGCTTTGCGGATAAAAGTGGTTAAAAGCTCTAGTAGCCACAGTAGCACAGTGAAATAAAGAAATACAGGCTGCTTTTAAAAGATGTGACCCGAAAGAATTATTCATGGCACTTTGTTGGTAGTTTGAAACTCCAGAATGACTGGCTAAACCAGAACAGGCGGTGGTAGGAGTGAGTCAATACTGAAAGGATAGCACAATTTCACTGTTCAAGCACTGCTGACTAGTAGACTGGAAGTAAACTGTGCTAGGGGTTTATTCTAAGTTCTATCTTTTTGCTTGCTTGTTTGTTTTCTACAGGTTTCCCTGACTGGAACCTAGTTAATCCCCTGAGAAGGCAGGTACTGAGTTATTTACCTCCAGAGCTGCAAAGGTCTGGAGAATCTGCATCCAAACAAGAAACTCAATTGCCCTGAGACCAACTATAAATGCATATATCTCAGGTACCTAAGCCAGTGGGTTTTGACTATTACTGGACATCGCAGACCACAGTTTTGTCTGGCCTTTCTGAAAGTTTGTGGCCCTCTAGTGTGTCTTTCCAGGCAAAGATACCCCAACAGGTGTGTCAATAAAGCAGGTGGTTTGTCAACATTCTGTGTCAGAGTTAAGGTTAAGTACAGAATGAAACTGCCAAGTACACTTTTGAAACACAAAGAAACATACAACAATGTTGTTATAAATGAGGAGCTATTGCTTTTAAAGTCAGTCCTTAAAGCTGTGTTTTAAGTCAGCTATTTTTAAAAGCAAAGTGGCTTACTTTTTTACTACACTACTTATATTTGACTTAGATGGGAATACATTAATTGCATGCAATATGCTTGGAATGTGTGGAAAAAAACATTTTTTCCATGTGAGTCAGCACAGGAAATGAACTGCAAATGAGTAAAATGTTAAGAAGTCTACAGATGGAGTTTTTTTTAAAATACACAATGTTTTTCAAGAGTAGAGTACTGACATCATGTTTTCTTCAAGAGTAAAGTATCACAGAGATGACTGATGACACACCAGAGACTGAAGAAGACCAAGAACTTGTTTCTGATCAGCATAGTTTAAGACTCTTAATTTGATGCAACATCAATTTAACGGTTTCTATCTTTGCTGGTGCCATGCAGTTTTGCCTCCCCTTACTGGACATTGCCAAAGCTTACCACATTCTTGCTAAACACAGAAAATGGTGAATAACATGAAGAAAACTCAGAGATGTTCTGACCTGATTTTCTTTTCACAGTGATGTAAAACAAACCAACCAGTGTCTTCTAAATAATGATCTAGTGATACATTCCACAACATACTAGTAGTATTTTGAAAATCAAAGTAAGTACAGCAAATGAAAGGGTTTCTAAGAGTCATACTGTGAGAGGATGTTCATGAGTGGATATATTTAGGAAAATATGTAACCCACCCTGGAGCTGAAACCTCACTCCTATACTAACCAACGCTTGGAGCTCACAGCAGCAGAACAGTGAGCGGCAGAAAGGAGTGCAGAGTCTGCTCTAACATACTATTGATTTGCTCTGAAATGACATGAAATATTACTGTTGACTTCAGTATTAGAACTGATGACTGTATTGGAGTATTTGATGCTGCAAGAAGGCCCTATTAATGTAAAATGCATCCTCCATGCACTCCTCAGAGCTCCCTTGAATCTGAAATTTTCTCCCTTATTTCATTTGGCAGAAAACTACTGCTTCTATATCAAATTTTCCTTCTGCTTACTGAGGTGGAACTTTAGCCCCAGTCTAGTACAGTTAGTAGGAACACTTCGACTCCTGTCTTTAATGTGAGGTATGAAGCACAATATTAATACTGCTTTTTCTGTTTTGAAATTGAACCAATAAACAGAGTTTCTTTTGAATACATTGCATTGCATTCTGGGATGCATGAAAAGCATTTGAATAAGTTTGCATTATACTGATCCTAGTAAATATCTTCGTCTGAATGCTGAAACGAATTACATGTATTTGGCCTTTATCTTATGACTGTACTTCTGTCAAATGAACAAACAGGCACACGTGCTGCATCCCAAAGGCAACATTTGGCTCATAGTGCCTAATGATCAAGGAGAGACGAGGCGCATATTTTTTGTAGGAAGATGATGTTTCACGTTCCTTTGCTTTAATTTTGCTGTGAAAAGAGCAGCACAGGGAGCCTGCTGCCTCCGAGTGTCCTGTTCACTCTGAAGCTACAGACAGATTCTGCCATGCTAGTGAGACTGAAGCACGTACTGCATGTTCATGCTATGCACAGTTCCTCGTGCTGCCCTGTACCAAACAGAGCTGCTTAGTTCATAGAACAGAGTCATTTAAGGTGAACCTGCAATCATTCATTCTTGGTGGCAAAATTGAAACCATCTAAAGTCAAGCCGGGATTTTCCTGGACTCTTTCCCCCAGTCTTCAAAACATGTATCTGTCTTTGCCTTTATTCTCATCAATAAGGAATTTAAAGCCATAGACTTGTTACTCTCAAATGTCACTGCCCGTGAAAAATGCAAATAGAACAAATAGGCTCCACGTTGCATGTAAATTCAGAGTCTCTGCACAGAAGTGAATTTTCTTCAGTCTGCTTTGGGGAGCAGGCTTGACACGATTTCCTGAAAAGCTGCCTATTTTGCTTCACCATCCCCATAACCAACAGTTGCACAACTTATGTGGATTAATTGAGCTGCAAACACTAACATCCAGATCTCCCATGCTGCTTAAAATACAATACAGCCATGACTGCAGTAAGGATCAAAGAGAGAGGAATACAGGAATAGAGTAGACGTCTGTCTATGAGAATCAGAGCATTTAGATTCCAAGGCATTATAAGGTGAAACTCCTAACATCTTTTCTGCCATACCTCCAAGCAAAGATGAGCTGGAGGAGGTCAGAGCAATTCAACTGACTCAGCCTGCCGCCAGACAGAATAGGTCTCAATAGCTTCTTCAGCAATTATGAAAGTCTTCTTTCTTTAATGAAATGGCTAAGATACAGAAGAGAAAAGGGAAGCCCTCAGAGGACAGAAAAGAGCAGAAAAAGTTCAGAAAGCAGGTGGAGTTGAAGCCGATGTTTTGAAGCTTATAGCTAGGCTTCAGGACGTTCCTATCCCAGGCAGGACACAGATTGCCCAGCAAAGCAGAAGGGCATGGGTGTTTACGAATTAGAGTTACTCCCTGCAAAGTTTGCTGCCAGTAATAATCTGTCTTGAGCAGCAGTGTTTTGAAAGAGTATTGCTGAGTTGTGCAGATTTGTGATGATACTAATCTCCATGCAGCTTCATGAGAAGCTGCCAGAAATGCGAAGGACTTATATTTGCGGTATATATTTGTGAAACTAAGCTTTAATAGAACATCCATCCGCATTACAGAAGGAGACAAGTTCTGGGCCTGCTTCCATACATAAAGTTACTTCAACTGCCTACCTTCCAGACTTCATTTCAATCTCTGGACTATGAACTTCCCTGATATTGATGCTTTACTCCTTCTCCCTTTGACTTGTTCTACCACTTAAAAGAGGAAAAAAACCCCTTAAAAGACTGGAAAATAACATCAAAAATTTGGAATCAAAACTGCTGTGTTTCCCTGAATTCAGTAGAGCTGTGGTGCAGAGAGGATGAAATCAGGCCTCATGCATTTAATTCTTTAATTTATGGAAGCAGGATTGTCTTGCATCGGTTTTAATGTTCTGCAGCCAGCTGCCTTTTCCAAAGAGCATGGGTTCCCCACGCAAATGGGGGACACTGAGCACCCGCATGTGGAAAAGGAGGTACCATTCTCTGAAAAGGGTTGAGCAATCCTATCAGCATCTTTCAAGAATTTTGATAAGTTGTTATCTGAAAGGCAGTGACTTTCATGCCAAGGGACGCGAGTTTATTACAGTAAGCTTGACAAATTAGAGACAATAGTTTGTACTCAAAGACCTGCGCTACTTCTGCATGAAGCTAAACCAGTGTTTTAGTCCTTGTCCTGCCTAAAAACCTGGAAATGGTGTCACTCACTTTCACACTGGTACGCTGCCACTGAATTTATTCCTGATCTACTGTGCTGGGACAACTAGATGATAAGTAGCAAGAAGACCAAATCATGTGCATGACGAGCTAGCCGCAATGACGTGGATTTCTAGAACCAGACTTCTCCTGCAGCTTCCCACAATGGTGAGCATGCATGCTCTACACCTCCAGCCACCTGCCACCACTTCTTTCCTGACTTCTCCTTGAACAGCACCATAGATAATATGCAGCATGAAGGCTGGCTTTTTAGGCCCTCACAGTGCTCTGAAAATCACCTTACAAGCAGGGCTCAGTATGGAGTTGTTCTCTGCACGCTGAAGAGAATAATAAATGATTAGCTCTGTCTGTCAGTCAGTCCCTGGCAGTAACCTACATACCCATGGACAGTTTCAGAGAGAAGACAGGGCAATCTTTCAAAGGTATAAAGTTTGTGTGAGGTTTTGTGAGTAGCAGGGATGAGGTAGAAGAATCCCAAGAATGTCTGCAGTGTGAATTCAGCTGTTATTTGTTCTGTTGACCTGGTCTCCCAAGACACGTGTCCTAGACAACACAATACGCACGTACATGCAGCTTGGAGCCTACCACCCAGCAGATGCTACTTCTTGCCCAACTGTCACTTAAGAGAGATGGAGGAGGTAAGCATGGTCACCACAGTGAATGGGAACTGGGGGCACTGCAGTGTGTGGGAGCAGTCACAAGGAGCAAGAGAGTTAGAATTACTGCTGTGGAAAAGAGTAAGGATAGCAGGCACAAGTTTGCAAGACAGATTTCTATTGTTTCTAGTCTAATATACAACAGAATTTGTGCTTCGTGCTCAGTGTAACCTGAATGAGAGAGGAATTTGACTCTAGCTGAAACCCTCACCTGTAATTTGTGATAACAGTATGTGTCTACAAGGCAAAAGATCTGTCAACAAATATAGAACTTGCATTAGCCTGTGGCAGACGTGACATAAGTCCAGTTCCTTTTTTATGCATATTCTCAAGTAGGCATCTGGGCTCACATAAGTTACAGAAAGGTCATCCTGCAAGTTCTAGCACGGACACCCACACAGATTTAAAAAAATTGTTTCTTACCAACAATCATGTGGTTGCAGACATCGCAGAAGGTGGGTTTTTTGAAGATATGCTCCTGGAAGATGTGAGCCTTGTTGTTTTCTGGCAGCTGCTGGGCTCTGGTGGGGGAGGACGCCTGGCTGTCTGAGCTGGGGAGCTGCCCAGTGCTTGTGCTCACCTCAGGCATCAAGTCTACTTGCAGTTTCACATCGCTATTAGTCCTCTGGAAGAAATTGTCTGCACTTTTACTCCGCAAGCTTTTGGTCTTGAAGGAGAGTGATCTTTTCAGTTTCTGCAGCTGCAACACATAAGCCAGTTACAATTACTGCCTTTTCCTCTTCAACAGCAAGGCAAGGCTCCTGGTTTTGGGGTGTGCTGTTGACAAGTGAACCTGGGAGCCACTGGCAGACCTTGAACCACCTGAACAATAAATTTGACTTTAGAATTTAACCAGCAATTTCAGAGCAAAGAAAACGTATCCTGGTCAGAAAATAAACTACTCTACATATGTTTTCTGAAAGACAATAAACTTGACAGCCCTGATGAATGCTTCTATTGGTCTTTTCTTTCAGATATGACAGCAAAGAGGTACTGCAGAGAGTTGTACACATTGGAGAATATATCCGTTGTATTCAAGCATGACAGAACTTAGAGTATTATTTGTCCTCACATGGTCCTTAAGCAGCACGTAAAGCCATTTCAGGTACAGCTGTTAAACAGCAGTACAATAGCAAGGAATTCAGTAAATATATTTGATATACTTAAATTTCTTGAATTTGGCAGAAACAGAGAATATATACAGTTTTGGCTGAGAAAGCCTTGTTCTATTTTTTTGAAGAAGGCTAAGGAGTAGTAACTGTATAACTAACTAGCTAATTGATAATTAATGCATTAATTAATATTAGTTAACACACATTCACATATAATCTTGTATATTGTATTGTGTATTGATTGTCAGGCTATTGAGCACCACAATAAAGGCATTAACTTAAATTTGTTAACTCAGACTCTTTACCTGTAAACTGTCTTGTACCTTATCAGAGGTCCTCTCATCTTTCCCCCTCCAAATTTTATATAAGGCTGAGAAGGGTGCTGGGTGAGGCACAGAAGCTATCAGGATACCAGCTACACAAATTTGCAGGTTTGTCAACTCCAATGGCCCACACGTAGAGCCTAGGTAAAAGGAAAGCCAGCTCTGCGTCCACTTCATGTTTGCTGTCTCTGAAATGTAATACCTCCATATCACCTTTCACTCAGCATTATTCCAACCACTGCAAAATCATTTCAATCACTGCTGCAATTCTCTGGGCGAATGTGATGTAACAACTAAAAATTTCCATGCCGCTCAGGCTGTCTGTGGTAACCAGCAGGAATGGTTTATATTAGAAACTGTTTATGTTAGAAGCAATGAAGATTGGGAATCATAAATCACGCTAATATAAAGGGAAGGAGTTCACATACTTTCCCAAAAAAGCATGGCACTGGTCTGTCACACTGACTTAGTGGCCTCGGAGCATTTGCTCTCCCTAGATTCTATTCCTGATCCATCTATTTTCTTTACGATGCAGCCAAAAGCACGCTGTCGAAGAGGAGCCTCAAGGCATCCCGGGAGGAAGCCTCTTCCCCGCCCTCAGACACAAGCAGCTTGTCCTTGGAGAAGGGAGACACTCCAGCTCTCTTCCCCACGTTTCACAATAAACTCCCCAAGTCCAATAAACAGGCAAAGAGCTGCCGTTGCCTCCGGGTAAGAGAGTTTGGGTTTCCTACATGGAAGCAAACTGCATTCTGCTCCCTGAGCTGTTTCTCCACAGTGATTTTGGGAGCAGGGAGGGGTCAGAGCCAGGGGCCTATCCCACTTGTACCACTCTCACCCAGGACTCTCCCTGGATGCAAATGAAGGAAACACCTGTTTACAAGAAACTCTCAGTCTCGAGGGGAATGTGCAAATAATAGCAATTAAGTCATTAAATGCCAACTACAAGGCAAGAGCAATTTCTGGTTTCTGAAGCTCTTTCAGCTGAAGCCTAAGTCATGGACTAGCTGAGGCCAAAACTCACTGTACAACTGCACCAACAAAATGTGAGATCTTCCCTCTTCTGCTTGGATGTTAAGTAACCAGCTCCTGAAATCACTGAGGTTACTCAGTACTGAGATTACTTCATCTCCCCGGTGACAGCCAGGAACTTAGCAATAATTCACCCCCTTGCTCCTGAAATGCTTCTCACTGAAGTCAGACCTAATTAGTGTAGCAAAACACAGAGAATTACACCACCACAAGGTGACTGAAATGGCATTCATTATTGATTCGCCATCCATTTCTACAGTGCCACATGAAGTAAATTAAATTTCAAAATGCTGCTTCTGCCACAGAAAGAAGACTTAGCTGTGCAGTACAATATATTTTTTTTTTTTACCATGAAACAACTGTCCTGCCAGTTTGGACAATGCATGCAGTATATTCTAAGGAGCTCTGCATTTACTATCCTTATCCCATTCTCCTTTGCACAGTCATTTGCCAGTCAAGGGATGTACCAGCAGCCTTTCCTCCCCCAGGCAGGAAAGTCAAAAAAGCCTTTTCCAAAGAAGGGCAGTCCAGCATTCAGGCTGTGCATGTCCAAACATATGCATACACCCTAAGATGAGCATGCAACAGTACATACTCCGTGCATTTCTGACCACAATGTTCGGACCAGGACACTTATTTAAGAATTAGTTGACCAAGTTATATTCACAGATTTGGCAGGCGCCTCTGCACAAGTTAATAGTCCTCTCTGAGATTCCCGTGGGGCACTGTCCCGTGTTAATGTGGTTAAATAATTTCCAGACAAGGTGGGCATCCTTGTCATTACCCAAATGCAGATTTCATGCTCATTTGCATTCAGGCTGGAAGACAGCTACTTGTTTGGCTTGCATTGCATACCTAAAACACCAATGAAAGCCTGCAGCTATTGTATCCCAAATAGGTTATATGTGTACAGAAGTGACTATGCAAAAAATGCAGAACATAGTCAAATGTTAAGCATTTTGCCCAGCTAATTATACACTTTGCTCAGTACTGTTAAAAAGCACCTCTCAGATCAGTGTTTTACACACTTCTTGCATAAGGGAGAGTATATAGGGCAATAGAAGATTGGCATCAGGTTTTAAAATTTGATCCAACTTTCTTTTCTCATACTAGGCCCATGAGAGAATTTAAAATAAGGTACTGGTATGTGATTATTTACTCAGGAAAAGTTGGCCCAAGCAAGGGCAGGTTGTTGTACAGATAGTGTAAACTGTAAAACCAGAAAAGCTTAAGTGATCGTTATGCTACAGTCAAGTGAGAAACACTTCCCTTACTTAAATATCACCTTCTCCTCATTTTGAAGTTTGCTATGGCCTAGCCCTGTTCTTTTATTGGGAGATTTCAAATGTAATGAAACATGTATATACATGTATTACAGGCATGTAATATGTGCCTAATTTTGATCTGCCATAAGCTGATTTAAGGTACTTGTGAGGCCACTGGCTCCTAACAGAGCTGCTATAGCATTCACCTGAGGCAGGAATCAGCTTTTTCAATAGAGAGGAAAGTATGCAGATTTTACTATTTATAATTTCTTTCTGCCGAGTGAATGAATATAAAGCTAAATCTTAGGAAGAAACACTACCAAACTTTGGAAAAAACTGCAGCTAGGGTTGCTCTGCACTTAACACTTACCTCAACACTTCAATGAAAAATCATGAATTGGGACTGAATAAAACCCCCTAAACCAAGCATAAAAAGGCTTTAAGAAACGTATTTGAGATAAATCTCCTAAGCCTTTCACATTTTCTCCTCTGCAAGGAAGGCTACAAATTAACTTTCATTTGAATAAAAATAAAAATAAAATTCCCACAAGCACAAGAGTTTTTCTAGACCTGTGATAGCATCACGAGACTTCACAACATTGACAGTTCAGAAACATGAACCTTTGATATCAAATCCAGGATGTTCCTATGGTTTGAAATTAGAGTCAAGAAAAAAAAAGGTTGTCTCTAGTTAAAAGCATTTTATCAGTCACACAGACTCTCAGTGACTGCACATACTAACACCCCCCCCCCTCCACGG
>VYZV01043724.1:13484-24181 GCA_013401275.1 Pandion haliaetus | reverse complement strand
ACTTTTTTTTTTTTTTTTTTTTTTAGCAGAGCTGTTTTATAATACTTTACATGGTAATTTGTCTCTTGAAGCAAATATGGAAATACATCTGGCAGGGAGGCTGATACTAACCGAGGGCAAATTAACATCAGCACCAGATCCCACATACTGTATAATCACATTTGTACCATCTTAAAACAAAAAGGAAGACTGAGATCCACTGGGAGTTGTTATAGTTAATATTCTGTCAGTGTTTCCACTCCTACTTCTGGGGTTCCAAACTTACGCTGTTAAAATTGCTTCGCAATGAAAACACTTAAGTGCTCAGCTCTACAACAAAGTTATTGTCACTGGGCCAAATCCTAAGGTCTTTGCTTACTGCTAACTCCCGTTGACCTCAGAGAGCATGTTTCCTGAGTAAAGGCTTGGGGTTTGGCTGGGTTGGGTTTTTTTGTTTTGAAATGAAACTTTTTTTTTTTTACTGTTTTACACTGTGCATTAAACCCAAAGGTTTTCTGCATGCAGCATGAAAAAACACCTGGCCACATTTGGCATCCTGTTATCCAGCTGACTTTATTCAACCTTTCTCAATTCCCTCTTTTTTTAAACCATCGCTGTCAATCTTTGCTCCTCCACAACCAAATATAGATAGATCCAGGGGGGACACCTATGCTTCTTGCTTCTTTTGTCTTTCCTAGACACTTGATTCAAATTCATACTTTGTGTGAATTAATTCTGCCCAAACTTCTCCCTTAGCTACTGTGCTTTAACTCTGAGATGATGTTACCTCATTTTCCAGTCGAAGAAAGAACCAGAAACACAGTGCCCAAATTTGGGTGCTATATGGCTATAAGCCCCCAGGCACAGATATTTTGGCTTATTTGATCCCACAGGTTTTTGCACTCCCTTCTTTGCTGCCTGTTCACAAACAGAGATTCAGATCCAAATTTTACAACTTATTTCCATTTTCTACTTCAAACTCTTTTCAGTGGGAGATGGGGTAGGAACTTACGCCTTACAGAATATTAGCAGTGTTTGTTGGTTCACTTCCGATTTTCTGTTTTCACAGTTCCCTTCCCCTCGTGCATATTTTTGCAATCAGGTGGCAAACTTGCTGCCTTCTTTTTTTTTATCCCTC
Source organism: Pandion haliaetus (assembly GCA_013401275.1). Classification (NCBI taxonomy): domain Eukaryota; kingdom Metazoa; phylum Chordata; class Aves; order Accipitriformes; family Pandionidae; genus Pandion; species Pandion haliaetus. The sequence goes on along the minus strand of VYZV01043724.1, from coordinate 23,064 downwards.
CCGAAGACTGACACTGCCTCAACCTGTGAACGCTGCTTCTTGTCAGCCACTCTGGAGGCCAGGGTGTGCGGCCACCCTGGCACTGCCTGGTCTGACACCACAAGTCCAACAGGACCCATAAGGCACCTGCTTATGGTGCTGCCTTGGCACCACTCTGGCCTGAAGCCCTGGATCTGGGGGAAGAGCTGACAGCACAGGTCGAGCAAAGCTAGTTAATTCCTCTTGCCTTCTCCATGCTTCACGCGGGTACCCACCGAGTTTGCTTCACCTCGTATTTCCAGTTCCAAAGTCATACAGCAGCTACCAGATACATAACAAATGCTGTGCCAATTAAAATTTGTTCCTACCTCGACAGCATCTTCCTTGTTATTCATTCTGCATCCAGTTATCTTACTGCCCACCATGGCAGAGATCTGTTTATTTCCAGGTCCAGTCCAGATCTGGCACATTTTTTGTTAAAGCTCTTCTCAAATTGCAACTTATGGCACGCATTTATCCCTTTCAACACATCTACTCTTGTCGTTTTCTAATTTTCCAAAAGTACTTCCAAATCACTTTGGGGAAAATTATGCCTGTAGTACCAGTTTCCAAGGAACCTGTTACTAGTACAGAAAGTTTCCAACTCAGTCTGTCTTTTGTCTTCTTGCTATTACACGTTAGTCATGCCCAGCAAAAAACCTCATTCAGTGTCCTACATAAAGAACAGGCCAACTCTCCACATCAAGAATCTGTTTAACTTGATGAAGATATTGTCATACATATGACATACAGTTACTTGGCAACTTATGGAGATGTTTGAAGGCCTAAACATTGCTTCAAGAAACTGACAATGTAAATACATTTATTTGGAAATGTTAATTGGCAAGAGTTGTTATATATGAGATTTATCATACATCTTTGACTCCTTTTGCCTCAGGCTAATCCATTTCTTTTATATTTTTTCCTAAACCTCCAAGCTGCTGAACATCTTTAGCCAGCTATTGTTTCAAGATCAACCCTGCAAAACAAAAACAATTTATTTTTATCCTCACCAGCTGCACAACTTTCCTCCTCAAATTACCTCTATCAAAGTTTCAAAATTAAAATGACTGTCTGAACTGCAAAAATGTGTTTTTATACTGAGGGAGCTAGCTTCGTGTAAATAGTTACATACAGAATACCACAAATAGAAACGCAGAGAATTTAAGACTATAACTCTTTCTGAAGAACTACAGTTTTTTTCTGAATGTTAAGAGATTTTTTTTTAAGTCCCTCAGAATCCTCTAAAGTTAAACTGTTGCTAATGAAAGCCTGCACACAGCTAATAATAATAATAATAAAAGAAAAAAAGCTTGTCATGAGGTTGTCCTCACCTACTAAGTGAAGCGTATCCAAACTTCCTATTTTTGTTGTTGAGAGAGAAAAGACCTCTTGGTATTGACATAAGATGCTGACAAATTTGATAGGAGTTACTTATTTGATAGGAAAGTGAGGGATATTGAACCAGTAAAACTGTGAAGCCTTGTCTGACAAAAATAATACCGGTGACTTCAACAGGAACAGCATATTGCACGGGGTTGCATGAGGGATTCAGTCAGGCAGAGCAGGGGAATAGAAGAAGGAAGAAGAAAGGTAAGTCAAGTTAGGACAAAGAGAGTTTTAAAGAATATGAATATGAATGCTGTGTAAGAGGGTGAATTTCCACGAAGTGCCTCACTTTGTCTAGTCTATTCTATTGTCAGAGTAGGTACCATTCTTGGTGTCAGCAGAGTAGCACTGACTTATAAGGAGAGTGACATATTAGAGCAGAAATCAGAGCTACTGACCACTGCTGAACTGAAGAGCAAGCACAGTGCTAACTTCTGAGATTTGTATCTCTCTTCTCCCGTCAGTTGTTTGGTACTTTTTTTATATGAAGTAGTGGCTACGAGTACGACTGTACTGGAGGGATGATAACTCATGGAAAGAAGATTTTTTTTTTTCTGGAACTCAGCAGCTGGTAGTAAAGACCACATGATGTTACCTTTATTGCTGCTTCAGGAATATTGTATTTATTGCAGTGTGTCCCTACAGTGCCAGAAAAATTAGGTTACCCTTCTCATCTTGTTTATAAAAGGTCTGACTTTTTTTGACCAGACTGAGTGGCTACTTCTTAGGGCCAACATCTAGTCATAGCTGAGTGCTCCTCAGAGGCAAATCACACCGTTAAGATTTTTGTTTTAAGGCTTGGCTGTCATTTTTTGAACCTTTGTGAAATGCTTTTCATTTATCTACATTCTAGAAGGATTCAAGTAGGTCTATTACAGCTGTTGGCATTCATTTTAACTTTGATAATCTCTAAGGAATCATTTGTCCAGAGCATTTCTCTTGGATACCAGACAGGAACTGCTAAAAAAGCCAGTGCTGTTGAAGTGCAAAATTGCAGCTCAGGGAAGTCTGTGGGAGCCTAAGCTGCTGGGGAGGAAGGAGCTCAAAAGCCCTCCACTGACAGCGCAGTTGAAAAGGGATCTCCTGAGTTGTTGCACTGGTCTTCAAGTACCTACCCAGAAAGGAGGAGACTAAGACAGGGGAGACTAAGATGAGAGCTTTATTTCTTCTGCATAAGGAATGTTTTCTATTACCTCATTGCCTGGGTTTTAAATTTATGTATAGTTTCCTGCATAGTCATGTAAAGAAAACACGAGGTTACATCAAGAGATCAATAGGCATCCACACGCAAGGAACAGACCATGTAATATCAGGCAACATTAGGAAACTAAAATGCAACTTAAGGCATTTCTTTGTGAATAAAGTAAGCACAGCTTGAGAATAGGGGAAAGGGAAAGTGCAAACTGTAGAGCTTGCTCTTTTCCAAGTGTACTTACGGCATGAGCGCCAGCATCCACACAGTGTTTATAAAAGGTCCCTCCCCCTAACAGAAGAACCACCATCCATTTTCTTAACAGGAATCTTTAAACATGGCTAAGCCTGGAAACCTGGAAGTTTTTCTTGTAAAGACAGACCTTGCGTTGGCTCATTGTATCAGAGAGCCTGGTCCTGGATTAAAGCATTTGGGTGAGAGTAGGAACAGAGAGGATAGAGAGAAACATTGAAAGGTAGAGAGTGAGTGGGTGAGCTAGCAAAAAAAGTTAACTGTTTGCCTGGATCTTTAACAGCCAGGAGGATGAAGTCCATTTGTCATTACGACTAAATACAGAAGATAGATCTAACTGCTGTGAACTTGCCAAAGACTCCCGTGTGCCCATACTTCATGAAACTGGTACATGATTCATCTTGTGGCTACAGTTTAATAGCAGCACTTCACATTTTGAAGCCTGGATAGGCTCACATTTCTCTCTCTTTTTGTCATAGGTGAATAACTTTCCATTATAGGTCTGGCTGGAAAACAGCAGTTCTACTTAGCAAAAATTTTCAAAGTTTGAATGATTTTGTTCCATGTTGACATAAAAAACAACTGCAGCCTTTCAAAATGTCTTTGAGAGAGCTGTGGGCAGAAAAAGGGGAAAGTCAGACAGACCAACCTGCCAGGGGAACAGATGACTGACCAGTTTTTGTAGGCAAGGTTCAAGATCTCGCCCTGAGAGAGTTGCAGTGGTGTTCGCCCTACTTAAATTCGAGCTTTTAACTCATCTGTAGCCACCTACTATGGTCACTGGAAAAAGATTTCCCCTCAGAGAGGCTAATTTAGAGCACATAAGGCAGGCTTTTCCACTAAATCACCTTTGATAAAACAATTTCAGTCTGTGTTCCATTTATAACATAGGGAGACTAAACTACTAACTTAGCCACCTGAAGTTGGTCTCTCATCACAAGTGAGGCTGTATGATTTAACCTAGGATGCATTTTCCCCCTCTTTTGACTGGAAATTTCACCTGCAACCAGGGAAAGCTTCCTGACAAAAGTTTACACAATCAAGAAAAAGGAACACTTCCTCAAAAACAGAAGTTTTGACATGAAAAAAAAGGAAAAAGAACCGCAAACACTCAACAAGCACACTTTTCACTGAGATGTTCATTACCAGAAATGTCTGGCAAATCATTACAAGTCACCTTATGTTTATTTGTAAATAATTCCTTAATTAGACAATTTGAATTGAAAGAGGATGTGTAACCATAAGTGAGAAATGAGCTACACACACTTGTAAGTAATATAAATGAGTACACTAAGAGGTACAACAAAAATTGTATATGCTGGATCAATGAGATGATTGATACTGGTTGGTAACTTAACAGTAGGTGCATTTTAAAAACGCATATGGACCTGAATGTCTCAACAACTGGATCCTCAATTTAACTGCACAGAGGTCAGTGGCACTCTATCAAGTTTACCATGTTGCGTGTTGCCTAGTATATTAAGTTTACTTGTGAGGACAGAGATGCTCAGTCCAAGGCCATTTCTCACCCTGTGTATGCACAATGGCAAGAGAGGCTGGGTCAAGGTTTTCAGCCTTTCTGTTCAATCCCAAGACATTTTGGTTTTGAGAATTGCTACTACAGCATTTAAAGTGGCAGGGGAAAAGCTGGCAAATCAACAATGAATAGTACACCTATATATGTGATGTTTGAGGAGGAGACTTGTACGCATCGTGCCAGAAATCTGACTCTTGGCCAACAAAAGCTGATGCCTCCCTTCACTATGCATGAGAAATTTTTGTAAATACCAGATGAAGTTAAATATTGGGGTAATGGAGATGCAAGTCTAAGATCATACTCAACAGTGTTTGCTATAACAACCTGTCAGGTCGACTTTGCTCTCTCACCTGTTCTGTGCCTCCATTTCTTTGTCTTTGATGAATAAGCTAAGAAAAAAAAATATTCTAAATGCTGATTTTAACAGCTTTGTGAATACCAGTTTATAGTATTTTGCTCCTTTCTGAATTAAACCTGATCATCAGTTACTATAGGTCAGCTGCATTTTGCTTTTCTATTCAGAACACTAGACTGCTAAAATGATCTTTATTAATAAAGTAGTGCATGTGTGGCATTTTAATAAAGCCCTGAAACTGTAACACTTCCATTTGACAGTGCTTAGCAAACTACTCTCATCAGTTAAAAACAGGTCAGCTAAGAAACGCTGACCTGCAATGGGAAAACTTCTATAAGCATCTAGCACATTTATGCGAGACTACAGGCACGAGATTCATTTTTTTAAAATAAATAAGAAGATATGCAAGCCATTTGTCATATTCAACTGCTGATGTCAAAGACACAAGAAGTCTGCTTTTCAGACATCCATCGTAAATAGGTTTTGCAGGGTTCCTGAGTTTAATTCCCTGACAAGGAGCATAGAGTATATCAGTTGGTCTACTGAATCAAGGGAGTTTCCTTGAGCAGAGGCATATGTTGAAAGAAAACAAGGTCAAGTTATTTCAGTCCTTCACACATTGATTTCTCATTTTCACAGCTGGTTCACTTTGTTAATGAACATGTAGGTTTGCTTATGCTTCAGCTAGAATATAGACATTCACTTCCCTGGAGAAAGCAGTGCTCATTTCACATTGAATGATCATTTGCCCATGCAACTCAAGTTGTACAGGACAGAATACTCTGTCAAGAATATTCAACTCGTGCTCACATCTGAAAGATTAGTCCTCTACCTGACAAACATGAGCATAAATTTATCAAATATGCAATCTTCTGCCTATCAAGAGTATACAGCAATGGCTCAGGTAGGCGATAGGAGAAATTCTCAACATACAAGGAATTATAGTTTTCTATCCGGTGATTATGATTTACTTCCATTTAAAATAAATAAAGTGTAAGGGAAAAATGAACCTCTAAGCCATGTTTCAAGAGGATAGCCTTTGATGTGCTATGTTCCCTTGAAGAAATTTTAAGCCCTCAGCACTCTCGGCTCCCTAGGGATATATTTTAGACCACATCACCCTTTGGAGTGTGACACAGAAGGACCCAAGCTAGTGTCTGCCTGAAGGTATGAGGTCTTAGCAGTGGTCTGGAAAGCAGCACAGCTGTGTAAGCAGGTCATCGCGTCTGCTAACAAGTGCTGGCTCTCATCAGGTACTGAGCACTGAGGAACCCAGATGACCCTGGGTTGTGGAACAGCCTTGGCCTTTGCTAGCCTTGAGGTATTAGGTTAGAGACATGCTTCACTGATAAACATGACTGATCAGAAATGGTTAGATACTTGGATGTGTAAAAGGCATAGGATTTCTTCAAAGCAAATCTGTTAATACTACCTGGAATATGAAATGAAAAGAAATAAAAAGATTCTGTGAATGTGTGCCCCTGGCAAACTGCACGAGAATAGTTACCTCAAAAAGGAACTTTGGAATAAGCAAAAAGTCCACAAATAATGCTGGGGAGGGGAACAAGAGAAAGAAAAAGAGAAAAAGAACTGGTATGCAAATAAAACTGGAGCTTTCAAGCAGAGTTCCTCAGGTCTAAGCACATTAATTGTCAAGAAAAGCTGAGTGACTCCTTGCAAAAGGTATTTAAGGAAATGTCAATGGATTGATTCGGGGTAGGGAAAGAAAAAGAGGAAATGGGCTGCGGCACGGTAAGGATGGGATAAAAAGCTGGCTGAGAACTTCAACAAACACTTAATCTTACTTTCTTCCCAGAATAATGATCCTGGGGTGGAATAATAGGAAGAAATGGATGGTATGACATTAAAAAAGCAGTTCAATGTGCTTGCTGAGGTGAAAGAGAGAAAAGAAACTAGTTAATCTCCATTACAAAATTTTACTTTGGAAGTCTAAGAACAAGTTTTCTTAAGCTTTATCAAGCCAGAAATTATACAAAGTAAAACAGAAGTCTGTTTCAAGAAGCAGGAAGAGCGACCCTAGCAAATACAGATTTGTAGACCCGACATCAAAAGTGCTCAACCAAAATGGAAAAAAAAAAAAGGTACATCCTCCTAGACCAGTTGTCTTGGAGAAGATGAACAATTTTCTAGACAAAGAAAATGTTTTAAGTCAAAGGTAGTTTCTGTCTATTTGGATTTCATTAAAATTATTGAGTGTGCTACCAAAAGGGAATCTGTTAGCCGAGATTGAAATGAAGGGAAGTAGTGAAGACATTTTAAGGAAAGTTCAATGGGAGATGGCTACTGTTGAAAGGAGAAGGACTAAGTTGAAGGAAGGTCATTGGTGGAGTTCTTCAAAGAACAACACTGGCCTAGTCTTAGGGTCAATCTTGCTCTCTGTATTTTTATCACTGAATTTGATGCAAAGATTAGGCATGTCATAAGGCCATTTCCCTCTGACATGAGGTTGGAGGCACTGTCAAAACTGAGGAGGCCTGGGGCTTGAGGGATGGAGTCATGGAAATGTGATGAGCTTCAGCTGTGGAAATGCAAGCTTGTGCACCTGAGACCTGATCCAAACCACTCTACATGAGGACAGACAAGCATATCCTGGATCCACTGGAAATTACAGAGAAATAGAACGGTGACCTCTGGTTGATCAAGGGGTGACTAGAAGACACAAACATCAGAAGCACAGTTTCTGGGAAAGTTAGTGAGGCATTAGTGATACTGTACAAGACCTCATGTGGATTACCATGCACAAATTCAGTCATCCTTTTTCAAAAAAGATTATTCAAAAGTGAAACAGGTTCATGGATCTGCTACTAGAATGAGATGAAGAATGGAGAGTTTATCTTATGTCAGCCTGGCTTGTTTAGTCTAGAAAATAAAAGTCTGGGCCGAGATATAAAAGTCTATTCTTACATGATGGAAACCTGCACCAAGAATGGAAAAGAGATGTTTAAGCTAAAAAAAACATTATCAAAATTACCGTGCCACACAAGCTGCCCAGAAATAAACTTAGACTGGAACTGGAAGGGGGAGAGGGGCAGAAGGCATCCCTTAGCCATTAGAGCATCCAGGTGTTGGGAGAGCCTTTTAAAACTAGTGGTAAAACCTGAATTCAACAGGATTACTTCATGAAAAAGAATACAGCATAAGAGACTGAGATGGTAGGACTGGACTATCTTCCAGCTTTGAAAACAACTTATTTTGTTTCAGGGAAAATTTGAACTTTTTAGTAAATCCATTTTTTTACCACACCAGGTTTCAGTCAAGTCACCTTTAGTCCTTGAAAGGTAATAAACATTTTCTTCATTTTGGCAATGTAAAATGTGTGGATAAAAGAGAATGGCCTGATCACATTTTTATTTTGCCTTAGATATCTCAATGTGCCTAGGAACTGATCTGACCTACATATCAAAGCAAAAACAATACCAGAGTGTTTTAATCAGAAGAAGAGTAAGAAAGAGAGAAAAGTAAAAATAAATGTAAATGTAAGAACAAGTCTGCTCAAGAAATTATTGATAGTGTAGAGTATTACTTTTCTGCTTTTAATGAAATCTTCCTGTACATAATTTGTTCTAACACTTCATCAAAACACATAAAAATACTTAAGCTCATTTCTTTCCCTTAGTCTTACCTTCACAGTATGTACTCACCATTCTATGCAGAGGCATGGAGGTAAGATTAAGATGGAGAACGTGTTTTTTCTTCCCCTTTCACAGGATTTTTTTTTAAGCTGTTCGGTATTCCTTTGAAGACTACAGCAGTAGTTTACATACTGGATATTTATCACTGGTGTGGGGGGTGAAACACTAACTGTACACTATACTCCCTGCCCTTTTAAAATATTAATTGATGAGTAACCATCTATAGAGCCTCATAAAGTATTAACTCTTTAAGTGGGGAAGATCTCAGCTTACCAGCACAGCACAAATCCTACATGATTTAAATCCCACGTAATCCTATTTAAATCCAAAGAGTTTCAAGCTGTTTATGTCAGTTCAGTATCTAATATTAACACCTGGTTTTGAAACCTCACATAAGCAATATTGGTCTATTGGACTAGCAGGACAGGGGAAAGTAAGTTCAATCTTCTTGACCGATGTGGGGATATACATAAATGAAGTCTACATCTTGAACTTCAAAGTTTAATCCTTTTCTTGGCTTGCTACTTTTCATCAACTTCCATTTCATGTCCTACATATTAGGTTAGCTAGTGTTTGAACAATTGTGCTACATCTCCTGAATTGCTACACCTGAATTTGAAGATAATGGTCTGCATTTCCCTGAATACTGGCCACTGGATAGCCAGTGTATGGAAGTGTCAGACTGAGACAGGCTCATTTATTTTGTGAAATACATAGTCCCGATGCCATATCTGTTTGAAGGTCTAGTTTATCTTTTTTTTTTTTTTTTCATTTTTCAGCTATTCAACTTACCTAACTGGTCCAAGTGTAAGCAATTTCTTAGGTCCATGAATCTGTGGTTCAGAGAAAAATTTTGAAGCTATCACACCAAAGACTGCAGTACATCACAGTTGCAGCTGGACTTTATAAAAAGCAGATGCAAATGGGCAAAGTTGTGAAAAAAAACTTTGGTCTTCACAGATATCCACTGATTTCTACAAATAAGTAACTTTTACATGACAGATTGCCTGCCCATATGCCCTGCAAGGGCATACACCCTTCTGGGGTGTATGGCAGAGCCTGGAATATGTTTAACATACTTGAAATGAAACACTAATAGCTTGAAGATCAGCAGTGCTGACCAGCCGTGCTGGTACTAGCTTAAATATCACAGATGCTCAGCTACCCCCCCACCTCCCCCCCCC
>VYZV01043724.1:0-13458 GCA_013401275.1 Pandion haliaetus | reverse complement strand
TTAAAAATGGTGAGGGAATTTTCTAAGATATCCTCTATTGTCTATGAATACTCCCAGCCATTATTCACAACACAGAGATAATGACTTGACTCACACCTAAAGAAATCAGCAGATGGGCTCTTTCCTCTTCATATAGAAATGTCAGTTAAATCTAAGAAGGATAAAAGCTAACAGAGTTACGTGCCAACTACGCCAAAACATAAAGAAATATTGCCAGGTGTAGGAATCTTTTCTTTAGACACATATTCCTTCAAATTTTAGTTTTCTTTACTAAATTCCAAGGTATCTTTACATAAGAGACATCAGAAATATGATCTTTGATCGCTGCCACTAGATTTCTGCTTATATTGCTAAGTTAGTGACTGTACGAGTGTGCAGTGTGTCCTTAATTGCTACCACCAGGAGGAAATTTTCCCTTAGGATTCATTAGCTAATGACTTCCTCCCTTGCTGAGCTGTAAATCTACACAAGTCTTTGGCAAACTGGTAGTTTGCCTTCTTGGAAGCCAGATGTGAAGGACCCAAACAGGTGGGAGCCGTAACGACAAGCATATGAATGTAATAGAATTAGCTATTACATATATTTGTATGGTACCCTCATAAAGTTATTCTCCTAGTAAACTTTAAGTATCCACTCAAGTCATACTTAGGTGTGAAGTAAATGCTTTCAAGAGCCAATAAATTAATGTAATAAATTAATTATTAGGTTTGCAACATTCTTAATCCTTCAAGCTCTAGGGTTTTTAGCATAGTAGCAGTATATATAGTGCTACAGGATGGCTCAGTAGCATGTTTGCTACCCTTCAGACACCTATTTGAAATTATATTAATGATCCAGTACACTGGAGGTACTATGTGTAAGGTACTTGAGGACACATAATCCAAAAGACACAGTCATGTTATATAGCAATATATATACTATGCCATAGAGCAAACGTGTACTTGGAACATGTAAATGGGTTTGCTTCTAGGGCCCAGGAAATGTGGTGAATTGAAAGTGTATTTCAATTTCCTCATTCTGAGCAGTTGTACTGAAGTCCAGGTGTCAGGGTGCTCACGATGAGGAGGACATGCATGAGTCTAGTCTTTCAGCTTTCAGCATCCAGGTGTGCTCATCTGTAAATATGCTCCTAATCCACAGGAAAAGGTGGTGGGAGGCTTTAGCATTCATTAAAGAGTGAGCTGCTTTCCTGTGACAGGGGTGTGTGACTAACACGAGAGTCATTCTTCCAAATTTCAGCTACTTGGTAGCAGCCTGAAGTTCTGCCTCTCAAACTCACCCTAGTCAGGAATTGCAGTATCTCCTCCGTGTCATCTTCTGAGTACAGGCTGGAGTGCGCTGGATAAAACTCTTTTTCTGCACTTTGGTACTACAAGGGACTACGTGCTACAGTTGTCTATGATTACACAGGACTGGAAGCAACCTTGCTACATTAGTCTACCTTAGTTTTTCAGAACTGTTTTTCCACTGAAATGTTTTCAAATGCATTTTGAAGGCTGCTATTACCCATGTTGTTTCTGTTCCTATATTTGGAGTCATAACAGTGTTTTGCCACAGAAACAAGTCATTGTGGGGTAATTAGATACTGCACACACTGTTCTGCTGTAACTGCAGCAGACGTGAACTTGTTAACCTATGCAACAGAGAGTACCTGAAGAAAGCTTAGCTCTCTCTGAATGACAGGATAGCTCCCTCAGCAGGGGACACTGCGGGATAAAAGCTTGCGCACAGGCCCTTTGCGCGCACTGATTTATGCCTTTGTCAGTCTTTAGCTTCTGAAGTACATCAATTCTCTTAGAAAAGAAAAAGCCAAGCACAAACAACATCTTTATGAAATCACTGAGAATTTTTCCATCCTGCTGTTCACTAGTACCAAAAAAAGAAAGCCTATCTCATTACCCCAGTGATCAGAAGGTTCTTTTAACTCTATCTACTGAAATGGCAATACAGCATGCTTTCTGATCGTATTTGCAGTTCTAAAATGTATATACACAGATTATATGTTTACTAAAAATATCTGTATGCAAGTAACTGCATCAACTGCACAGTCATAGCTTTTGCTTATTCCAGTGTATCGCTTCAAATGCTCGCAAGACTAGAAAAATGGATGATAATAATGTTTGATTATAAACCAGTTTGTAGCCTATTTGTTCTCTGGCCAGAAGTGCTTAATTCCTGTTGTCATCCTTGCAAGCACGTGGATACACAAACAGCAAGAAGGAACCCCACATGCAGCACTTCACTTTCTCTCAGTTCAGGATTCATGCTGGCCAGTTTGTCCTGGGCACAGCGCTCTGTGACCCAGTGGGAAAGTCCCTCAAGCACCATCGTCATGAAGTGTCTGACCATGTGAGCAGCACTTCGAGCTCCATAACCACTTGCCCAGCACTGAGTGAGGACCACAGCTGGGAGCACAGGGAGCACAGAGCCCACCATGCCCTGTGCACGCCTAGCACACATGAACAGCTGGTGCTGGCAGTGCAGTGAAGGCTCCAGTTACTTTTGGGACCTCACCGGGGGGGGGCTGAGCTTCCCACTGGCCAAATAACAATTCAGCAGTTCCAGAGAAGTAGTCTCGGGGGGGGGGTATTTAGGTACCGATCAACTGGATCCTTCTAGAGCCTGGGGTTAAACCAATAACCCATTTACTTTTCATTTCCCATTAACCAGGAAGATTGCAGCAGTGTCCCAGTAGTGCTGAATGTGTACAGTGAACAGTGTGTGCTACTGCTGCTGGGAGAGCTCTTTTCTTTTAAAGAGGCTGTTTTACATAGGGAATACCTTAACTGTCCTCCTTGGAGTATAGCATCTAATAAAAAAAAAAAAAAAAAATCCCAAAGCCCAAATAGAACTCTGCCCATACAGATAATTTCGACTCACTCTCCAGAAACCTAGCTATAACTGTGGAATAACATTGCAGTCTTCCTACTTTAGACCCAGGCAGCCACTGCCTTTAAACTCGGGCCAGCATAAACCTTCCCTGTCAAGTAGCTGTTTTGCTCATACAGTACCTCCTAAGGCTCTACGCAGCTGTAAGCTCCTAGTGACGAGGACCTCCCTATTTTTACATGTTTACACAGCACATAGCATCACTATGAAGTCCACAGGAAGATCTGTCAGGTGCTATCATGATATCAATCATAAGAAAGTAATAGAGGATCAGTAAAAGCACATTATCCAGGTAGGCTGCAAAATACATTCATTATGTATGGCTACTACTTTTCTCCGTTTACCTCTCTATCTTCCAAGTAACATACTGGCAGGCAGAAAAACTTTTCACATGCAAGTCAATTAAAAATTCAGAGGTCATGCAATTTGAGCTGGAAGTTGGTTTTCAGTAAGGTAAATAGAACCACATTTAAAAATTAATAAATAAATAAAAGGCTGTGAAAAAAAAATTCCTTTTCTGGGTGATTTACATAAGCATTATTGTGCCAAAACTGTCACTTACATCCTCTTTCGACTGCTGGCTCATTAAACAGTGAAAGTTCACTGATGGGTCTGCCAGAGAAGGTGAGGCAGGTGAAACACCCCAAGCCCCCAGACAAAATTCTCTTCTCTGAACCTGTGAGAAAAATCAATCCTTCCAACCATGAACAAAACCCATTAAGTGACCTGATGCTTGGTGTGAAAATAGCTAACAATATCTATTGGCATCGATCCCCCCTGAGTCCCACCACTCCCCCAGGCCCTTACTTCAATAAGGAGGAGAAAAGACGAGCAAAAATCCCCAAACCCAAACATTCAAAAGGCAGGTATTTTCCCAGTTCAGATCTGCCCAGGTGACAGGGAGAATTCAGGAGTAGGAGTGTCAGAGCAGGCACTGCAATCAGAGGTAGCTCATAGCACTCTACCACTGATCCTGGCACAGGGCTCCAAATAAAAATCAAAGCAACACATCTCTTTTCAAAACAAAGAAAGAGTAAAAAAAAAAAAAACCACCTCATTCTCTGAGTACCTACCTTTGATTCCTGGCTGGTAGTTGATGCTGGAGAGGGGGGCTGCTCCACTTCATTCTCTTTCTCCACACTATCCACGCTGACTTCAGTCGTGCTGCTCGGAGGAATCATTTTACCTCTAAAACACTGCTACTAACAGGAAAAAAGCTACAGACCTTTCTTGCTTTTTTTCATTTACTGTCCTCTTTCTTCTCTGCTCTTCTAGAGCAAGTGAACTCCAACCACTCGGTTTCACTACATTTGCAAGACTAGAATTCTCTGGATTTTCTTTTTTTTCCTTCTCCTCCTCCTCCCTCTCTTTCTCCTCTCCCTCCTTCCTCCCTCCCCTCCCCTCCCCTATGCAATTCTGCTGCGAGGGGGGTAAGTTATCGATGGCTCTGTAGGTCAGTTGTGTGCCCGCTTCTGTGTTTTCCCCGATCCTCCTCCCCTCCGTGTAAAGCCCGGAGGTGTGGAGCAGAGTCGTGACCGTCAGCCTCACGATCAGAGGGGAGTGAGCCGAAGCAGAAAGCCTGAGCCACGCACACACACACACACGGGGCACTGGAGGGAGGAGTTGTATTTCTAATGCTGTGAATAGCTTTGGAGGAGCATGTGCTGTCATAGTAGTGAAAGAAAGTAATGCATGCATGCATGCACACACACGCACGCACATAGAGACAGGCAGCGTATATGAGGTTTGGAAGCATTTACTTTTTAACATGCTGGAGAAGGCAGATTTGAAGGGCAGCTTTATATTCTTATAAGTCTTTTCCTGAAGAAGGACTCTAGAAACAGAGAAGAAAAATGAGTCTTCCCTTACCTTGTCCCAGAGAAAATTATTTAAAAATCCTAGCTACCCAGTGTCTCTAAAGCTCCCACCTTGCCGTAAATCCCAAACTAGTGACAGGACAGAGTCAGGGGAGAGTCACCTGTGGATCCACGTGTTCTTTGCTCCCCTCCCGGGAAGGGAAGCCCAGCGTTGAGCCATGCACACGCAATCAGGGTCAGCAGGAGCTCCCGCTACCACGCACGTCCTATACCTGTAGGTTGTCATAGTGATAATACTCCATCGGGTAGCAACAGAGCAGAGGCAGCCATCGGGAAGGGCCTGCTGGCTTCCCCAGTGCTGTCATTCCTGAGGATGCGGCACCCGGAGTCACGCTTGGGGCTGCGGTAATACCGGCAGTAGGTCAGCACGACTTTGATGGCTGGCTCAGATCACTTTATATTGCTCGAGTTTTTGCCTCTGATTTAAATCTACTGCAAAGGTGCCTGTCAGCTCTCTTCCCTGCTGAATTAAGGTCCGTATTGTGAAAGGTTGAATGGATGCACTCCCCACCAGATATATGCTTTGCAGAGCGGGAGCCACTCCATATGGCTGGTGGCGACGCCTCTTTCACTTAAAGGAAACAGGAAAAAGCAACCCAAACATGTTTCTAATAAGCAATACTTACGTCCTGGAAAGTGAGAAGCAAAAAATTGTCCCTTAACCAATCTATACTGGAGGTACGGGTGTTTGGATGTGATTTGCTGAGATCTGAGTCAGAGAGGAGCTTCAATACCTTGTAGCTCTGGGAGAGGGTACCAGCTTCTCCTCAAGCCCTGTCCCTTCGAAACACAATTCCTACCTGGAGCTGCCTCACAGGCTCCCTCCACCTCAAATAATCCATGCATGAAAGTGAAGGCAAGTTTTCAAGATAGTAGGGGTTATACGGATGAAAGCCAGAGAAGAAATTGCCCTGCAGCCTCTGTATTCCTAATAACTATGCAGAAGCCAGGAAAAAAATCAGCTTTTCTTTGAATCCCTGGTTAATTTTCAGGACTGGCAGTTAGATGGGGAAAAAAAGCTTTATTTCTTTGAAATAGAGCATATAAGATACTGAAATATTTAGCAGACAATAAACATGAAATTCTGCAATGCTATTTGTACAGCTACTTCAGAGCAAACGTGCATCTTAGGTGTCTGCCAGTAGAACCTTATTTGGCCTGTAGTCGCTAACACTATTAGAGAGATCAAAACAAGAGCACTGGTTGCTGTTGAGGCACTGTCTGTGACAACTGAGATCGAAGCAAGGAAATACAGAGCTCAGAGGGGCTGATTTGACAGGTAAGTGAAAGAATTTATTTCCAAGGGTTAGATTTCTAAAATATAGCAGCGTCTTAGACTGTTCTGTCCAGAGCTGGAGGAATTCTCAGGTGCAAAACTCATTTCTACCACTCAGCAAGCGAGATTTGCACTTTGCTGTAATATCAGCCTCTTAGCAATGAGTGGGGACTGGGCAGGGTCACAGTTTGGGAGAATTAGGGCAGCTGTGGGCAATGGAGATCTTGGCAGGGCGACAGCGATTGAATGCTCCAGCTCTGGCAGTGGTATCCTTCCCTGATGGTCCAGCTTAGCACAGCCAAGTCAGGGCCAGGGCATGGGGTCCGCCCCCTCCAAGGACTGTTCTGAGTGCCCAGCAGTGTGACAGGTGAGAATCATCAAACTAATTTTTTTCCAGTTCCCCAGCAGTGTTGTGAACCCATCTTTCCTGTTGAGAGGCTCAGAAACATTTTCTTTTGGTGAACTTGTATGTCACCTTTGAAATGGACCTGGAGTAGCTGGTTAATAGTTGATGCTCTAAGTGTTGTAAAATCCCGCACATATTTTGTATGAAAGCTTGTAACGTCATGACTGTGTAAGTGACTATCATACCACTCTCTACTCTTTTTGTTGTTTTACCAAATTAGTACTGACACCTGCTGCACTCCCTCTCTTCTCCCAATTACTCACTTGTCAACCACGACTGATCTGTCAGCTTCTTGACAATTAGCCTGGGAAAGATGAGTCAAACCTAAAATCTTAACAAAAAAGCAAAAAGGAAAAGAAACTGGATTTCGTACATATTTTTATTTCCTTCCACAGGACCTGGCTATTGAAAATCAGATATTCGGTATAACAAAACAGACTGATCAAATTAGATGAACTTGCATCTCCCTCTCTCTCCCACGCTTCACTCCTGAGAAGTTGGACTTGTGATTCCTGCCGATCGGTCTCTAAGTGAAGGTTCTCGGCGGAAATGTGAGCACTGCAGCACAGTGCTAAACAAGAGGAAATTGAACAGATTCTCTAGTGAAGAGATGAGTGTAGATTTCTGGAGTGGAGAAAGGCAATTTGGATGAATAAAACATGAGAGCCGATGCTCAGCCCCCAGCTGAAGTTGTTGCATCACATAAAGGCGCTTGAATGTTGCCTGGAGTCACCATCAAGCATTCCCGTGGGGTGGTCCAAGGCTGACAGCATGGGTACTACACCTTGTCCATCCTCCCCGCCTCCCGGTCTCCGGCCGCGCACACAAAGGCGACAGGGTGTGATGCAGAGCACTCCTCTGCACTGGTGCTCCAGCAGTTCTTCCTAAGCTCTGGCTGCAGCCAGCACGATAAGAGCGTCCTAGAGGCTCCTGACACCAGGGACATATACACACTGCTGTACTGCCAAGTCCTACGTGCTGTAGAGCTCCACAGTGGCAAGATTACGCTGATGTAGGGGTTTTGGCCCATGCCATGTTCTTTTGCCTTCTTTCTCTGGTACAGACGTTCCTCTGAAATATTTGAGCACCTTTCTGCAAAAGAGGTACATGAGTAGAGCTGGATTTTACCAAAGGAAAGACATGAAATCAGTACTTATCAAAAGATGTTATTCCTGTTTAGACCCCCATGTATTTACTAGAGAAAAAGAAGAAGTAAAAAGAAGGGAGGGAGCTATAGGTGTCATTATTCACTGCCTGGTGCATAAACCATCCCATACTCCTCAGCAAAGAGGGTATAAGGGAGCATATAGAGACTATACTACTGATAAATGGCACTGGTTTAAATCATGATGTACCTCCTTCTCAAAATGTACAAAGCAGTGAGGAATCAGGCTGGTTGCCACCAAAGCTAAGACCTTGAAGGAAAGAGGAATTAAGTCTACTGAGAGTCCAACTTCCAAGAGGATGCAGACTGAGCACCACAAAACTATTAGACACAGAAAAGTTGTAGTTCTGGGACTTGCAGTGAGACTTAATCAGCCTCTCCCCAAGTCCCTCAGCCCAATTTGTGAGTGTTCCAGGTGAGAAATAGTAGCTTCATTTCTTAGTCAATTCAATTTTGTCTTTGTGGAAACTGGCAACAGGATACCCTCCTAGTGCCATTTGTGATGGGAATTTTACTTTTGGCATGGTGCATTTGGCCAGATGTACTGGTGGAAGTCTTCCCTAGGCTCTGCTCTCCAGTATCCGCTATCACTCCCAGCTGGCTACTAGACTGCAAAGACCAGACCATTGCTCTAGTGGAGTATCTGCCCGTGGTTCCAAGTAACAGGCTTGTGGGCACTTCTCACCAGCAAACGTTGTACCCACAGAGAAAACAATATTAAAATTGTGTGAGGTGGCTGGGGCTTTTTGTTTATAGTCACACACCCCTTGTTTGCTTTCAGTACTATCTTGGCAGTTCATCGAGCAGCTAACATAGTAACAACCCCCCCTGGATTCTGCTTATCAAAATGCCATCTAAGGGCTACAATCACCAGCTCATCAAGCTGGAAGCACAAGCTGGTCAATGCTCTGAAAGCATTCCCAGTACTAATGGGATACTGGTGGTTTGCATTTTGACTAAAATGATCTCAAAGTACTTTTTAGAGTTAAAGTATTAAGCCTCCCACTGCTCCAGGGAGTGATTATACTGTAGCAAACAGTAATGGTGGAGGAAGCCAAACCAACAGATTTGTGCTTGTACTTAAGCAGGGTAAAAATTAGAATCTCTGCCTAAGTATTAATTTCAAAACCCTCTTTCTCTCCATCCACAGCAATGCCACAGGGAGCGATGCAGAGATCACACTGCATCCTGGGCAACTTGAATCTGTCTTTCAGTGACATCACGATGAGGTTGAAACACTGCTACCCAGATATCTAGACCAGGAGAAAGAAGAATGCCGCATCCTCTTGTGACAGCAAGAAATGTTTGAGAAGGGGAGAAGAGGATGTAATTAGAAAAGATGGAATTTAGCCAAGATACAGCATGTAATATGTTCAGTCTTACAAAAAGCATTGCAATACCTTTAAATAACCAGCGACAGTCCCGACCTGATTTTACATCTCTGCTGGCAATATGATTCCTTCTCACTTTTTATAGGAATGCGATATAAAAAGAAGAGGCCCGTGGAATCAGTAGCACCATTTCCTGCAACTCACAGATGCTCCTAGAAATTCCTGCCATTTACTGACTTGGTCCAATATGACTGTAGCAGGAACGCCCTGAACCAGTTCAACAGGTTGCTGCAGTGGGGATTTAGCCATGCACTAAATCCTTTCAGGGAATCCATGCTCCAAATATTTAAAGAGATAACAAAGATATGGTAATTAACATCATCTCCTCCACTCTTTCTGGACTCTGCTTTAACCTCACTTCTCTTTCCTTGGATAGTCATTAAGACTCTTCCTGATGGCTCTTAGTACCACTCAGAAGGGTCTCATATAATCATACCATCTCAGCCAGCTCTATCTATCTCTTTTCCTCAGCCTTTTCCAGGGCGGGGTGGGAGGAATCCCCCACAGGGTCACCACGTTGGATCTTGGGCTTATTTTTTTTTCTGAAAGGCTTTTGATAGGAGGGAGCTTTCAATTGCCTCTTTCTTTCCTATACCTTCCTTGACCTGAATTGCCCCTTAAATTCCTTTGTCCGGTTGTTAGCCTTTCTGGGTGTGAGCTGGGTATTACAGCTCACAGGGCTTTACTGGATTTGCCTCAGGTTCCCGTTTTCTCCATTCACTCTGGTATTGAATACCGTCATCATGAGCTATTTCTCAACTAATGTCAGGGAAAATGCATTGAGAACAACATTTTGCTTAGACTGTAAATAGAATCCAAAATAAGAACTGGCAAACATTCCCAGCATAGTTGGTGGTGAACACAAGGATATGTATATGCAATTTTTTTCATACAGATATCTTATGGCTATGCACCAATTTTTAAAAGGCTGTGCATGCACAGTGTTTCCCCTCTTAGGTAGTTACATCGTGCCTGTCACCGTAATATTTAGGCACAAACATGCATGCTGAATGCAAAATAAATCTCACTGTCAACTGCAAACCTCCAGCACTTGTCCTATCGTATTTTGCTTTGGAAGAAAAAAGGATTTCTCAGTGTGCCAATGACCTTTGTCAGGAAAGTGGGGCTTTTCTACAGAGTGTGGTAGAACTCAGTTATGCACAGCAAATCTTTTAAATGCCTTTGGACACTATAGGATGAAAAGCTTTGTAGAAATATCAGAAATTATCATTATCAAGATTAGCATTCCACGCTATCAGATTAGTGCATGTGTCAACTGGAATAGACGTGTGTATAAGGAGGGTTGCCCACAATTATGTAACTTTTATAATGATCTATTACAGCTCCCAAACAAGAATAAACAAAATAAATGTTCAGCCTGTTATAAGTCTGATGGGAAAGTGAATACCTTACAGCCCAAATATATTGGTTTTGTTCCTTGAATCTTTTTAAGATGCAAAATTTGAAAGATATTGATGGTAGCTAGGTTGTTATCTCTCTGCATAGTTACCAGTTCAAAATAAAAATGGGAAGTAAAATTTGAATTGAGCATAAAATAAGGGTAAACCTTAAAAACACTGCAAGAGTAAAACACTATAATGATTTTATTATTTTCTTTAAGCAATAAAAAGTCTTAGAGTCCAGTGCAAAATGATAATAGGAGGATAAGTTTGTCTTCTTGGTAAAGACAAGACTATCACTATCCTATGAGCCTATCAAATATAATCAATACCTTTTAAAAAGGATTCAGGTCAATTTACAGAGAAAAAAGTCAGATCTCACTATTAAGTCTACAAGCAGTGATAAAACCAGTAAGCATTGTAGTCAAGGACCTTTCCAACCAGATTTCTTCATAGAAATAACATCCATTTTTTAAAGTGTTCCAGTGCATACCATTGTTATATTTTGTTGCTTAAAGCTATAGGGAAGAATATGATCACTTCCCTTTGAAATATCAACACAGCATTCTAGAGCCACTGCTTCTTTTGATAAGTACATATCACTGCCTCTTATTATTCAAAGCGGTCAAGCTCAGTTGCAAGAGCAAAGGATTTCACTAGCGAAGGTAGTCAAGATTTTTAGAAATACAAATGTCAGAAGAGAAATAAAAGAGAAATGAGGGGGAAATTGTCCAAAGTATGAGTGCCTTTAACTTCCTCATTCATAACTATTTCTATTCTTCATTGGATTTAAGAAAAAAAATCACTTAAGGTTTCCTTATGTTTGTTAGTCATAGCCCCTGCAGTAATACCACTCTGTAATTGTCACTCTGGTGCTTCAGAGTGTCTGAAGTGTTCAGGCAGAAAGGGATTGCACACTGGACCCAGTAAGAGCTGGACCTCTCCTGCAGTTTCCATGGAATGGGTTATCTCAAATTCAAATACTTAATAACTAATCTCTATGGTTTCAGACTTTGAATAAGCAGGGTACTGAAATATGTTGCAGATTTATCCGTATAATTGGTCAAATTTATTTTGATAACTGAGACACTTAAAGTTACATGAATGATGATTTAGGTAATATGTATCAGTATGATTTTAAAATTCTATTTTAATTTTGTAGTACATGATACTTCTGAGTCTTATTAGTCTCTTTTACTAGACCATGAGGAAATAAAAGACTACTGATCAATGAGCATCAGGATGGCTGAAATCTGGAGGAAAAGCAAGTTACTGCAGATTCCTAGAGAGGGCTAATATTTGGGGTGCTTTAATTTAGCCAAAGCAGAACTAACAGAACCCCTTGAGCACAGGTGGGTGGACATACGTAAATTCAGCGGACCAACGATTAAAGAAAGTAGCAGTTTATGGCAGAAGGGATAGCCTCTNCAGAAAGTTTGTACCTAAATCATGAGCTTTTCAGGCTAGGTGTTATCCTTCTATTTTGAGTTTGTACAGCATCTAGCAGCTGGTTTTGCTTTCTGTCTGGTCTTAGGTATTACAGTAAAACAAATAATAATTTTAAAATAAGCGGATATGTCTACTCAATCCCAGCGGCACTGTAAATCTAACTTGTGCAATGTTTGGCTGTGTTCAAAGATTTTATCACCAAAATTTTCCCTTTGCTTTCCCCTCAGCTCCCCTCTACCGCCCATTCTGTTATGATAAACAAAGTTCTGCTTTTCTGCACTGATTGTTAGAAACTGGAGGAAGAAGGATAAAAACATTTTTTAAAAAATTAAAAAAAAATCAACCCACAATGGTATTTTCAAGACTGAAAGCTTAAACAAAGACAGTGAAGTAAAAAAGTAGAAGTGAAACAGTAGTTTTAAATATATATATACATATATACAAGTTTATATGCTGCATACGTTGCACAGTAATGGCTTCATATATTGTAGTCATGTTGAACGACAGACAATAGGCAGTAACGCTCGGGAAAGATAGGGGAAAGATCACTGCAGTAAGGACTCCATACATCAAAAGAAGTAGCGCAGAGAATGATCTGATTTAGAAAAAAATGTCTGCTGTGTATTTGTGTGACCCCCTAATGAGAGCTTTGTGTAGAAAATCTATTTTTATCTTCCACATAGAAAAGCAAAGAATGGGAAGAGCTGTGAATGATGTGCTTAACTGCAGATATTTGGTAAAGGTTTTGACTTCTTGGGGATGTTTCTTTAATCCCATTGCACCCAGTGGACTTATAAGGACGCTTGCAATATGTCTTAAAAGCCATTTCTCCATGAACTGAAAGACACCGTGCTCAGATCATCATGGGATTTTTCAAAAATGCTTCATAGACTTTTCTCCCACAGATGTGAAAGCTGCCTTCCTTTGACCTGGACAGAAAAGTTGGACCATAATAGAGCACTTAGCTGAAAATCCTAACACCACTTTGGCCCAAAACAGTTTAGGACTATTTTCCTTGTTATTATTAGGCACCTAAAAATAATTGCTGGACCCCATACTCAGAAACAAAAATACAAGCANAACCCCTTGAGCACAGGTGGGTGGACATACGTAAATTCAGCGGACCAACGATTAAAGAAAGTAGCAGTTTATGGCAGAAGGGATAGCCTCTGTCTCATAATGTCAAGGATTGTTTCAAACTGGGGCATTCTTCTAGGATCCTGGATACAAGGAAATCCAGCAGACTAGGTAGTGCACACGATCGGAACCTTCAAGAGATGCAGACATTAGGAAGATATAACTTCAGTCAGAAAAAATCTTTCTTTGATTCACGAGAAAATATGAGAAGGAAAGTACTTGTAATCAAGCTGGAATGCAACAGATGAGATTGTCTTGCCAAGGGGATGTGACCAGCCCTTGGATAGGAACTCCTGCAAACACAGAAAGTTTGTACCTAAATCATGAGCTTTTCAGGCTAGGTGTTATCCTTCTATTTTGAGTTTGTACAGCATCTAGCAGCTGGTTTTGCTTTCTGTCTGGTCTTAGGTATTACAGTAAAACAAATAATAATTTTAAAATAAGCGGATATGTCTACTCAATCCCAGC
>VYZV01043723.1:32122-48475 GCA_013401275.1 Pandion haliaetus | reverse complement strand
GGCTCCAGGGGCCAATTCAGTCTCTCACAACCTGTTTGATCAAAACTGATATTTGTGTGACTGAATCCAGAGCTGAATGTGATCCATGTTTTCAGCAAAACACAGGGAAACATTTACCAGATGAGTCAGATGGTACATGGAAGTAATTGTAGGAATAAAAGTTCAGTGTACATTTTTGTTGTTATTTATGCTTCATAAAAACATGTTCTTATTTATGAATTATATTAAATTATTAAAAAAAGACAAACTAGAAAAGTAGTTAAGATTTTGAGGTTTTCAGGCATTTTCACACAATTGATATAATGCCTAGATAAATGATAGGATGAATACAACTTCTTGATAATTCAGAATAGGTTTTTTTCAGGTAATTACATTATAATATACAAATATTACTCCCAGGAAGAATTTATGCATTGTCTGTGTACAGGGAGCACACAGATTATAGGCATGATGAAAAGTTTTCTTTCTCTTTTTCTACAGAATAGATTGAACTTTTACAAGTTTCACAGCTCAAAATTAGATGGCTTTCCTACTTTAACTCTTTTTGTTGTGTTTCCTCAGGAGTGGTAAATCATGGCATAAAAAAATGCATTGGAGTTCATAGAGATTCCAGATCCTGCTTTGCCCTACCTTATTTTCACTGCTTTAAGCAGACATTTAAAGACATCTATCTCAGTTACCTTTCTTCATCTTTTTCATGCATCACAGCACAAAATAGCAAGGCATATACTACCATTGCCATCCAATTCCAGGTCTCATTTTCTTTTTGCATAAGCTTTTTTCCCTCTGCGAAGAGGAAACAAAACACTGTTCTTCATGTGCTATCACACGGCACTCTGAGCAGGTAGAAACACTTTTTAAAAAGCATGAACCAAGAGTATCTTTTCATGAGACATTTAGAGGAATTTAATCATCAATGAAAGAAATAATGAATTAATACTGCAAACATGATAATGACTGAGGCCCACTACCTGTTTTTCTGTAATAAGCTTAATCAAGGTGTCTAAAAACTTAACAGATGTTAAAAGTTCCTGCGGTTGATAGAGTTCTCAGTCCTAAATTAAGTGCTCAAGATGCCTCTTGAAATGTGTGAGAGAATTAGACGTCTAAGGAGATCTCAAAAAGAGTCCAGTAAGGAACTGCCTTTGCAAGTTTTTGCACAGAAGATGTTGAGATAGGCTTATGTGCACAAATATTTCTTCATCTGGTCACTAGGTGATGGCACATATTGACAGTAATGGTAATTGTTACTTTGGGGGAAGAAATAAAAATACAAATTGGGGAAAGAGATAGGGGAAAGGAAAAAACAGTGAAGAAAAGAGTAGACAAAATTCAAAGGGGAAGAGAAAGAAAAGCTTTCCCCAGCAGCAGTAAGGAAGAGATGCAACAGGGTTCCTAGGCAAGCATTCCTTGTTGGACCACTCTCCTCTCTAGGAAGTGGTCGCCCATAAAGCTGCTTCTAAAATAAATTCAAGGTTTTCATCAGGACCTGCCTAAACTCCCTAATGGTTGTTCCTGCTTATTAGCGCTGACTGGAGTGTGCTATGACAGAGGTTGGAAGGGGCACGGTTTGCATGCTGACTGGTCAATAAACTTTGTGCATGCACATTATTGGATAAACCTCCAAAACAAGGGATAGGAAAAAATGAAGGGGAAAGATGATGTGATTCTCAAGCCAGTGGCAATCACTTCAGCCAGTGGCAACCTGACATAACTGTATCAGGGTTTGCAGGTGCAGGGCAAAAACAATATTACCACAAGACCAACAGTATAAGAAAATGGCAAAACTACAGAGGCTTTCGAAAAGGCACACCAACTTGCCTGAAAGGTTACGAAGCTTGGAGGAGGCACTCTGGGAGAAAAAAAAAAAAAAAAAAAGGAAGGACCATAGCTGCCTGAACTTGAAAACTTGACCAAGGAAATGCATTCACCTCTGATGAGTGAGATGCCTCTCTCTTCTTCTGTCCTAAGATGTGATTCTTAGGTTTTCATGAATTCAGTTTCATGAGTTGAAGTTCAACTGAGATTTTCCTAAGTCCGTAGCAAAGGCAGACCTTTCCTGCTCTTCGATTTGGAGCAAAAAGAAAGAGGAAAGACATCCCATTAATAGTAATGGTAATTGCCAGGGCTTATCAATTTTTTTGTACGCTGACTGCAAGAAATTTAGAAGCATAAGTAATTTATTTGCTTAAAGGGGTAGGCAGCAGTTGAACAGGGCTTGTCAATAGTTCAGTGATAGCTAAATCACTGAGGTTACGTGTCCAATAATATTTATATATTGATATAACAGTACACATATATATTGATATAGATCTCAAAAGGGAGTGGGTTGGTTTGGTTGGTTGTTTGTTTCAGGAAAATTCTAACATTCTAAAATGTTTTGAAATCATCAGTCAGAAACATTTTTGCATAAAGAAAATGAAAGAAAAATAAAATACTTAATTAGACAGAGAAATAGATATACCAGCTGTGTGCCAATTCCTTACTATCTGTTGGAATACAGATAAAAAAGAAAATAATTATGGGATATACATTGAGGAGTACCAAATTTGTCTTATTTTTCTTAAAATTTAAGGAACAATTTTTATGCATTCTGTTAATCCCTAGCTATTGCCCAACTTCTTGCAATAGAAAATTTTTTGTTCCATTTACCTCAGATAAACTTGAAAAAACAAGCTCAGTAATGAGTAGATGCAACAGTCAACATATAAATTGCTAGCTAAAAAAAGTATCGGACTCTTCCTGTTTTTCATACAGGGATGAATAGGGTATTTACCAAATTAGTACACTGTGCTAGAAACATACCTTCCACAATTCTCCCCAGAAGAAAATGAGCAGTCTCACACGGCTGGTGTGTAACTGGGGGAGGAAGCAATTAGAATTTCAGCACAAAGAACTGAGAGCATGCTACTAGACTCAGCCCTAGATCCATGTATGGAGACACAATAATGGCAGGCAGGCCCTCTCCCAGTTTCAGGTATGCATGTATGATATATAATGCCTCCCTGAGCATTTGTGAGTCCTATTTTTTCACTTTCCACCTCAGTCAGCTGGTGATCAAGTTCTGGTGCCAGTAACTGGGATGAACTGCATGGCATAATGGGTGAGAAGGTGTGGGCCCAGGCCAACCCAATCAGTGATGGTGAGAGCGCCTCTGGTAGAACAGATTTAAGGGGAACCGGCAGTGTGTGTGGGAGATGGAACGTGAGAGGAACACCTCTGCCGATACTGGAGTCAGTGAAGAAGGAGGGGGAGGAGGGGCGCCTGAGGAGGCTTTTGGCCCTGCAGCCCATGGTGAGACGGCAGGCTGTCCCCCTGCAGCCCAGGGAGGGGAGCGGGGGAGCGGAGGCCCCCCAAGATGGCCGTGACTCCATGGTAAAGCACACTCGGGAGCAGCGTGAGACTGGAGAGCAGCCCGCGGAAAGAACACACGCCAGGGAAGTTCGGGAAGAACTGAAGCCTGCGGAAAGGAACCACGCCGGGGAAGTTTGCGAGGAACTGCAGCCCGTGGAAAGGACCCACGTTGGAGAAGTTGGTGAAGGACTGTCTCCCGTGGGAGGGACCCCACGGTGGAGCAGGGGACGAGTGAGGAATCTTCCCCCTGAGGAAAGGAGCGGCAGGGACGATGTGTGGCGAGCTGACTCAACCCNGTTCTGATGTTTGGTTTCCCTTCCTAATATCCTTGTTTTTGATTTGATTTGTAGTAAATTACATTGGTTTTGTTTCTTCCCCAAGTTGAGCCTGTCTATTGCCCCTGACCATAAGTGGGGAGTGATCCCTCCCAGTCCTTGTCTCGACCCACGAGCCTGCCTTTGGATTTTCTCCTCATCCCAATGTGGCCAGGGGAGGGGGTGGGGAGTGAGCGAGCGACTTCGTGGTGCTTTGTTACCGGCTGGGCTGAAACTGAAACCACGACAGAAGGCTGTTAGAAAAGTATAAAGCAGAGTTTTACTTTTGAGGATAGTTAGTAAGACACTTGGATGACATAATTTTGCATGAAAAAGAAAACCCCATTACAATCAACCACTGAGTTCAGCTATGTTGTCACTTCAGTATATTTGTTGACTCAAAAATTTGCCTATACTATTAGACATGAGGAATAGATTAACTATTTGGCCACAGAATTAGTCAAATCCATAAATAGTTTGTTTTTTTTTTTTAAGTGTATATGGGGCACAGGTATCCTTACCATCATTTGAAACAAACTTTCATTACACAAAAAGCTTAGAGAACAGCTCGAATATGCTTTTGCAACATCACCAGTCTGGGAGTCACTCAGTACAGTTTCCATAGAACAGATTCATTTCACTACTCTGAATCCCCTACAAAGCAATCAGAAAATTAAGGAGCATGGAAAAAAGCTGTTTGTGTGTCAGCAAAGAGATACAGTTACTTTTAGAAGCATCAAAATTGCAGGGAGATATAAATCCTTATTATGTATAGGTACAAGATGTATGGGTTTCTTTGTCTCTGGTCAGATTACTAGGATCATTCCCTTGGAAAGAAAGGAGAACTAAAAATATTTCTTGCTAGCTGTATCTTCTATTAAATGGTGCGGTCTTTCTGTTTATAACATCTCAAAAAGGAATGTATTGTTTATCAGCGGTTATAGTCTGCTTATGAACTGAAAGCATAAACATGTTAAAGTTTAAATTATAAGGACAAGATTGGATGAGCTCAGCTGTATAGAGCACTATATTTTTTAAATCACCTCAGGTGTACTGATTTACACCTCAAAATTTGACCTTCTGTCTTTGCAACAGAGGTGACACAAAGTATAACTCCTGAAGAGGAGAAGCATGATTTCCTGATAAAATAATCTGATAACATTTAGGCTGAAAAAGAAATATGCTGTAGTTCTGTCTCTGTTACAAAAAGTCGCTTAATCTCCTTGGTTGAGATTCACTGCCATTCTGCAGTAGATTTATGCACCCTCTGAGACTGAGCTTGAGGAATTTAGTGATGCACAGAGCTGAGTGAATTTACTCTCTTACTTAGTTCTTTGTCTGAAAATCCAGAATAACAATTTCTCTACCTGCAAGAGGTAGATGTATTTTAATAATATTCTTGATCCTTCACACATTGCAAATGTGGAGACTGTATTCATAATATTCTTTGTGTAAGGTTTGTAGCAGTTCTGCTCCAAACCCACCTGAATAATTTCATACAACTGATCCATTTATTTCAATGCAAATTGTAGCATAAAATACCCCTTAATTAAAGTTGTTGAGCCTGTCTTGAGCCTGAACATCTCTAAGCTTTGGCTATGCATACAAACATGCTTCTCAGAGCATTTTTTAGTACTACGTTTTTCACATGTGAAATCTTCAGCATTGTGCAGCTAACAAAATGCAATAGCTCTCATGCACACTTTTCAGGCTGAAGTGATACAATTCAGTGTGTTTCTCTGTTCAGGCTGAAGCATTGCTTGAACTGTTGTGACTCATCGAACTTTATTCCTTGTCTTCTCTGAGAACAATTCAAGGCCATCAGATAATGTGGCAGCCATTCATTTTGCAACAAAGCCTGTGGCTCAGTAGCAGAGATGGAAGATTTTACACAAAACCCACTCCTAACATTCTTTAGAAGTACTAGCAGCCCACTGCTGATATTTCCCTGAAATGAATGTGCTGTCTGTCTTTATTCATTATTCACTCCTTTTCCTTTTAACTGAAATCAGTTTGGGGTGGGGTGTGTGGGGGGAATAATAAAAAGAAAAGACAGTCTTCCCTTGGTAGGTCTTATTTCATCACTGACAGACTTCGACTCAAACCTTTGTGTTACAAAGTCTGATATTTTCCATTTGATATTAACAGGATTTTTGCTGTATCCTTATTAAGAATCCTTCTTGATTCTAAACTTTACAGTTCCCATGGAAATGAATTCTGTAATCTGATACTTCACACAACAAACATATTTGTTCTGTATTTGCTATTTTTCAATATATTAAGTTATTCCTTTGCTTTCATATTTCAGAAAATTTCCCCATATACTAAATCTAGAACCCCCATATCCAGTCTTTATTGTATTATTTTACTGGATTCATAGACTCAGAGCAAAATTTAAGTTCCACTTTTGCCCCTTCTGGGAAATCTGTTCCTGTGCTTAAATACGCCTACCTTGAAGAATTTTTTTCTTATGTCAAATCAAAATTTCCCTATTTGCAAGTTGTCTCCATTGCCCTCTGCCCTGTTGTTGTGCACCTTTGAGTAGAGTCTGGCACTGTATTTTCTAGAACCAACCATTAGGTAAATGAAAACTACAGTTAGATTCCCCTTCCCTACACTAAACAAACTCATTTCCCTCAGTCTCCCATTGTATTTTTGTATCCTGAACAGAATCAAAATAATTTATGCAAATAATTTTGATCTCATAACAGTAACACTGCCATGGATAGATGTGTATAATTGAAAAGTAGTTGCAAAACCATAATCTATTATGCATGCATGCACATCTTGCACATTCACACAAATACTTTAGTGAACCACTGCTCTGTAAAACGAATTTTCAATGACCATAAAACAAGAATGTATGCGTGATCAGGTCATTGAACAAGAATATATTGGAATATACTGGAACTACCAAAGAGTCTCTTCTGGAAAACCCTACCAAGATAAAGTATCTTAAAAAAATGTTAAGACATATCTGAGAAATGTGAGTTGTGGTATCAGGGAATTATATCTTGATGGATACTAAAGTCGTGGAGCCACATATGGAAATAATACCAGAAAACTGTATCTTGAAGGGTACAGAGTGAAAACAGGAACCTAGTTTGGGAAAATCTCTCAACTATTGTATTGAGATTGCTTAACATGACCAAGTATATAATATTTTGAAGTCTCCCACAACTGATAGCATAGATCAAATTGTCCTTAGATTGTTTATATGAGATTGCAGCATAAATCAGTAGCTGCCTGGGCTCTGCTGCTTCAAGACAGGGTAGGCAGAACAGATCATTACTGTTTCCTGCAATTTTACCCATATAAGAGTTATCTCAAAGGAAATACACCTCTGTTACTTGCTTTCTATCTAGTTTCACACCATTGGCACTTGGTTGTAATTTTTGTGCAACTGTCATGTAGTTCAGTTTCCTTTACTCTGTGCCTACCCTCTGCAATGTCTCCAGTCTGTCAATCTCTCTCTCATAATGTAGGCCCCAAAGTGAACATAGTATTCAGGAAGTGGTCTAACAAGTGCTAAGTACAGGGAAATTATAATTTCCCTTGACCTTCTGGCTACTCTCTTGCTAATGCAGCCCAGCACACAGTTAGCTTTCACCGTACCAAGAGTGTAATGTTGAGTCATATTGAACTTGTCATTCAGCAGGACCCTGAATTTGTCTTCAGCAAAGCTTCAGCCTGTGAGGACATTGCCCAGCCTTTATCAATGCATGGTGTTGTTCCATCCCCAGTGCAGAACCTAGCATTCACTTTTATTGGACTTCATGAGGCTCCTGTTGGTTCACCCCTCCAGTTTGGAGGGGTCCCTCTGAATGGCAGTACTGGTACCCAGCATACTGATCCTTTTTACCAGTCTGCCCAGTTTAATTCATCTTTATGCTATTCAATTCAAAGAGACAACATATAATATTATAGTCATTGCTTCCTAGACTATAGGACAATTTAAAACTTTTAAGTAGACTTTCACTTTACCTTGACTATAGCTATGAGTGAGGACTAGTTGTAGGTAGTTCATGCTATGTTATTTTCCTAATAAGATTTTCTAGATATAAAATTATGTTAAAATATTTATTGTGTGTATATTGCTAGATTCAAAGTAGAGTAACTCAAATAACAACAGAACAAGAGATAAAATATTGGCTTACTGGAAGAAAAGAACAAACAACCCACCAAACTTAAAAGCCAGACTGAAATGGTGCTAAATAATGACTGAGTAACAGAACAGTGATATGTGACTTGCTATGACATACATTAAAAATAAATTATTTATTTTGGAAAAGTAGTCATATTTTATAGTACAACTTCACCTGAGGTAAAAGTATAGGCATGTCTGATGTTTTGTTTTTTTTTCCTGTAAAAGAGGGAACATAATGAACATTTTTTGACTGAAGACCTCAAGCCTGGGGCCCAAAGAAAGACCTATACCCACCCTTGCTTTTTATGTTTTCTTATAAGTTCCTGATGAACTACCGTTCAAAAAAGTTACAATAATCTACTTTTTTTAAAATGAAAATTAAAAGATGCCATATGCAAATCTGCCATACTTAAATGAATTAGTTTTCCTCAACAGTAAAATGCCTTATGTCACAAAACAGTATTATGTTCAAATCCCCACTATATGAAAAGGAATTTGAGACTCTAAGATTAGAATTCAAAGGAAATTAATCGCTATCTGCTTTATTTACACAAAAGCCAAATTTTCTACTGAAGGTTATTTACACAAAAGCCAAATTTTCTACTGAAGGTGACAGTGAAGTATTTCACTGAGATCATGAAATCATACCAATTTTGTATGAAAGGCAAGTGATCTCAGTTTTTACTTTTTTGTTTCTGAATAAACACAATCAAACAAACCTATTTTTTTCTAAGTGTAACTGCCTCTTACAAGCTAAAAGAATTCCCTTTGAAAATTTCTTTTCATGGAAAGAAAACTAAAAAAGGTCTAACTGTTGGGCATTCACCACTCTGCTAGAAGATAACTAGCTCATTTACTGATTTCCATCCCTGTGTCTGCAAGCCTGCTGCTTCAGAAGAGAGTACAGAAACTACCCTTGATTTAGGATATCTACACACGCTCTTCCCCAGTAGGAAATTTGTTTAGTAACTCAAAGAGGTGTGATATACAAGTTTTCCTAGTGTGACTCCAGAAGTGTAAGTAAATACTTTTACAATTAAGGTACTAGTCATCCTTTTTAGAAGAAATTTTTTCAGGGTAGTATTATACATGGGAATAAGCAGTCAAATTTTACATAATTTGTACACCACCAAGAGCAAGTGCAAGAAAATACTCATAATGAGTAATAAAATGCTACATACATTTCCTATACCTCCAGCTCAGTCTTTCCTTGCCTGTTGAAAGGGATCAATTTACATTTCAGGTAGTAGGCTTTCCTTGCTTCCCACAGCTCCTGGCAGAGGCAGCAAATTTTCAGTGTGAATTAATGAAAGTGACAAAGAAACAAATGCCATTTTATCACTGTCTAATCCAGTGAGTCAAGGGTCATCCCTACCATGTGAAACTTTTGCAGATAACTTTATTGCTAAGGTATGTTCTACTATAAAATAGTTCACTTTGAAAGGAAACAGCTAATTCTGGATATGAGATACTAGAGTCTTCTCTAATTCCTGCAGGTTTTGTGCTACAGTTTTAATCCAAAAGGCAAGCAAACAGACAACAGAAAAGGGCTGAGGCTGTGTATTCAAAATGAAGCTGGCACCTTCCTTAAGATACACACACAGAGTTCAGAGCCTTGCACCAGGCTTAGGACTTGGACAGACCAATTCCCCAAACTGTCATCCTTCCTAACATTTGTTCAGCTTTATTGACATCAGTGACCTTGGATGGATTCTTAATTAGGCATTAATTAGATCTGCTCTGAGCAGATGTATTGGGTTTCTGTGGCAAGGTTTTGGTAGCAGGGGGGGATTACAGGCGTGGCTTCTGATGAAAAGTTGCTAGAAGCTTCCCCTTTGTCTGACAGAGCCAAGACCAGCCGGCTCTAAGGCGGACCCACTGCCGGCCAAGGCCGAGCCAATCAGCGATAGTGGTAGCACCTCTGTGATAACATATTTAAGAAGGGAAAAGAAGTTTTGGGGCTCAGAAATGGCAGCTGGAGAGAGGAGGGAGAACATGTAAGAGAAACAACCCTGCAGACACCAAGGTCAGTGAAGAAGGAGGGGGAGGACATGCTCCAGGCGCCAGAGCAGAGATTCCCCTGCAGCCCATGAAGAAGACCATGGTGAGGCAGGCTGTTCCCCTGCAGCCCATGGAGGACCCCATGCCGGAGCAGATGTGCGCCCAAAGGAGGCTGTGACCCCGTGGGAAGCCCGTGCTGGAGCAGGCTCCTGGCAGGACCTGCGGATCTGTGGAGAGAGGAGCCCATGCTGGAGCAGGTTTTTTCTGGCAGGACTTGTGACCCCGCGGGGGACCTACACTGGAGCAGTCTGTGACTGAAGGATTACAGCCTGTGGAAGGGACCCACACTGGAGCAGTTCATGAAGAACTGCAGCCCGTGGGAAGGACCTACATTGGAGAAGTTGGTGGAGGACTGTCTCCCATGGGAGGGACCCCATGCTGGAGCAAGGGATGAGTGAGGAGTCCTCCCCCTGAGGAGGAAGGAGCAGCAGAAACAACGTGTGATGAACTGACCGTAACCCCCATTCCCCATCCCCCTGCACCGCTGGGGGGGTTAGGTAGAGAATCCAGGAGTGAAGCTGTGCCCAGGAAGAAGGGAGGGGTGGAGGGAAGGTGTTTTGAGACCTGATTTTATTTCTCATTACCCTACTCTGGTTGACTGGCAATAAATTAAGTTCATTTTTCCCCAAGTTGAGTCTGTTTTGCCCGTGACGGTAATTGGTTAAGTGATCTCTCCCTGTCCTTATCTCGACCTGGGAGCCCTTTGTTATATTTTCTCTCCCCTGTCCAGCTGAAGGGGGGAGTGATAGAATGGCTTTGATGGGCACCTGGCATCCAGCCAGGATTAACCCAGCACAGCAGAATAAAATTACACCATATTAAAATCATAACCACAGCCTCCCTGTGCTAAGGCTCCAAATGCTGGCAACACCAGTTAAGGGGAACAGATGTTAGGAGCAGAAGAGTTGGGGGGTGGGGGGGAAGCATCTAGTGAAAGTGAGCTATGGGTTTGTTGTGTTTTTAAAAATATCTTGTCACCTCGTGTCACTTTAATGTTGGCTTTCCAAAAGAAGATCTTTCAAATACTGTTGGGTTTTTTTAAGCCAGCTGTTCACTTTCTTGTGACCCTAATGTATGTTTGAGTTTCAGTATGGTGCTTTCTGCAGCTGGGGTGCAGGAGGATGAGACAACAGTCTTGAGAGATACTCTTCTTCAGCAACACTGAATTCAAGATTTCTCAACCTCCCTTTCACTGAGCCACAAACCATACATAGACAGTGTCTGTGTGATACTACCACGTTTCTCTGATTTTACATGGGTGCAGCAACTATTAGGTAATGCAGAAGTAATGTAGGGAAATGATATTTTGTGATGTTGAAGAAGTGTTCATTTTATATAGTCAGAATAACCTCTTCTGCCACTGTATTTTATGAATCCTGATGAATGGCATAAATATATGTAAAATATACAATACATAGTATACAACATCAAGTAATATATAATATAATGATACATAATGAATAATATATAATGTATAATATATGCTATTCAATATACAACATAGTTTTAATATAACACATATAATGTGATATAAATCATATGATATTTTAAATAATAATATTGGAACTCTGTTTTTTTCAGACAGTTCTGTCTTTTTCCATGTGTTTATTTTGCTTTTAATGAAGGAGAAAGAAAATTTTCTTAAGCATTTCGAAGTATCACTCACTCTTATTGTCATTGCTGAGCAGTATTGTGCAGTTCACAGAAAAAGAAAAATGTTTTTGTATTTTTGTTGACCTCATGCTTTCACAAACTTCATTCCCACTTCTTTATCTCTCACACAGGCAGGATATAATCTGTCCACTGAAGGACAAGGAGAAGTGATCACAGCACTGCAAACAACCAAAACTAAATAAAATATTAAGACAGAAGCCACAGAATTCTTAATCACTCTGGACTGCAAATATACAAATATACCTGCCTTCCACCTTCACAGAGTTAAGTAGCCAAATTAAGAAGAACAAACTGCTGAGTCCACAGTAAAACTGGTATCAGAGGAAAATGTATCCTCCACTCCACCTGAAGTGGTCTTCAGTAATGAAAAGCTTGAGGACTTCTGAAGTGTGTTGAATACAGTTATCCACTGTGACTTGCCTTTTCATAAATACAAAGACAGAACTGTCCTTTTGTACAATTTAATTTCTCTTCATGGTTATAATTTTAAAAGCTTGAGGTAGAATTTAATTGGAATCACTGGAACTTCAGTAATGCCACTGCTATCTGAAACAGAAGTATTTTATAACGTGAAAGGATGATATATTTTATTATAAAATAATAATAAATTTAAATATTGCTTACATTCAGTCTCCACTGATTTGGTCTTTAAATGCATTTTCTGCAGGGCTTTAAGAACCTAGGAGATACTGTGTTATTTGACTAGATGTCTGTCTAAAGCTATATTTTGAAAGCAGAGTACTGTTTCAATGGTAATCAGTATGATATGAACCATACCAAGGTTCGAAAGCCCCTTTTACAGGCAGGTAAGAAGTAATTTACTCTCATAAGGAGTTTACTCTTTGACCAGTCAAATGGCTGGCTTATGCTTTACAGAGCAGTTTCATATTTCTTAAAAAAACTATGTAAAATATTACTTTACTTTCAAAAAAAGTTTAATAATCTTTAAAACCTTCTTTGCCTCAGTGGTGCCTTCTGGCAATAGAAATTGCTGATTAATTATGCATTTAGAAAAAAAGACCCTCTTCTTTTATCTATTTCTGAGCAAGGCTGTCCTTAAGTAAATTGCACCACAGGAATCAAGATCTGAGTCTCCTTTCTCTTCTAAGTTCTTCATATTGTGCATCGCATTTTCACTGAACACAAAAGATGTAATGCAGTGGGAAAGTAAGCCCCAGTCCAACGATGACAAAAGCATAAATTACAGCCTCAGTCAAAAATGGAAACAAAGATAAAAGAAGTCTTTGCAGGGCGAAATCCAGAGACAGCAGCACCATTTATTATTATCTCTAACAATCTAAATGCAGCAGGGAATCCTTTGGGCATGTTACACTACACATCTTACTAACAAGACTCCCATTTGATACTAACACCACTTTCAAATATATTTCCTGTGGCCTAACAGCATTATCTTTACCTTGTGTGAAAGTGATACCACTGACCTCATTTTGCTTAGAGAAAGTGTAGGACATCCTGATACCTACCCTCCCAAATTTCCTTCAATATAAAAAAGCACTGACAGATAGTAGCCTCATGTCGTAGACACATTAGCTCCTGAGTCACAGAGAATGCAGAAGGGCAATCTCTAATTTACCTTCTTGGTCTCTCCATGTGGGGAAAAAAAAAAAAAAAAAAGAGTCACTCCTACACAGTAGCCTTTCCAATTAATGTTCTGATTGGACATTAGTGTAAGTAAATCACAAGATACATGGAAATGAAAACTTCTGTTTAAATGGTCCAGAAATAAAAATAAGTTAATCATTAAAAAGCATAATATATTGTGAAAGTACATGAATACTTGGAATATCACAAAGGGTGAGGAGAGAAGGAATAGGAAGATTTGAAGTAGGCTGAAACAACCTGTCAGCCCATCAAGGCATAGCTGTTTATATTATTTGTTTTTCTGTTTTCCCCAAGCCCAGAAGCATTTAATTAACACCCCCGGTAAAAGACATTGTTTGAAGTCATAGCACTAATAAAATCAATGGCAAAGCTGTCAGCGACTTTGTGAAAGACAGGGTTTCACTAGTGGCTCCTCTAGAAGTTGTTCTGAATTAGATTTTTCTTCAATTTCCTATCTCTGTTGTTGTTATTGTCATTATTAGTTATTGTTATTAAATATTAATTATTTTTCCTGACCAAGACATGAAAGAATATCTTTTAGTTTTCATTAAGCAGGAAAGAAAAGAAATCTAGCAGGGCAGATTGTAAGCATATGTGGAAGGTGAGAACATCTGCTTCATGGAGGTGACCCCATCAAGGACCTCTTCAGTGCAAAGGCGATAATAAGGAAAGGGGGAACTGATAAACCAGAAGACACACAGACGCGAAGCCGATAGACAAGGTGTCATGGTTTCGGTTTCAGCCCAGCCGGTAACAAAGCACCACGAAGCCGCTCGCTCACCCCCCCCACCCCCATCCCTGGCCATGTTAGGATGAGGAGAAAATCCAAAGGCAGGCTCGTGGGTCGAGACAAGGACTGGGAGGGATCACTGTCCACTTATGGTCATGGGCAAAAGACAGGCTCAACTTGGGGAAGAAACAAAATCAATTTAATTTACTACAAATCAAATCAAAACATTAGGAAGTAAACCCAAACGTCAGAACACCTTCCCCCCACCCCTCCCGCCTTCCCGGCTCAGCTCCATTCCCAGTTCTCTCTCCCTCCTCCCCCCGGCGGCACAGGGGAACAGGGGATGGGGGTTGAGGTCAGCTCGCCACACCTTGGCTCTGCCGCTCCTTTCCTCAGGGGGAAGATTCCTCACTCATGCCCTGCTCCACGGTGGGGTCCCTCCCAAGGGAGACAGTCCTTCACCAACATCTCCAACGTGGTTCCTTTTCACGTTCTGCAGTTCCTCACAAACTTCCCTGGCGTGGGTCCTTTCCGCGGGCTGCTCTCCAGTCTCACACTGCTCCAGCGTGTGCTTTCCCATGGAGTCACGGCCATCTTCGGGAGCCTCTGCTCCCCCTCTCCCCTCCATGGGCTGTAAGGGGACAGCCTGCCGTCTCCCCATGGGCTGCAGGGCCATCAGCCTCCTCAGGCGCCCCTCCTCCCCCTCCTTCTTCACTGACCTCAGTATTGGCAGAGGTGTTCCTCTCACGTTACCAACCCCACACTGCTGGCTCCCCTTCTTAAATCTGTTCTCCCAGTGGCGCTCCCACCATCACTGATGGGCTCGGCCTGGGCCAGAGGCGGATCCGACTCTTTGGAGCCCGGGAAGCTTCTAGTAGCTTCTCGCAGGAGCCACCTCTGCAGCCCCCTCCCCCACTACCAAAGAAAACCGCACCACACAAACCCATAACACAAGGTAGAGCAGAGACAGTGCCAAGGGAGAAAAGTATCCAGTCACCAACCGATCGGCCGTTGAGAAACTCTGGGCACAGCTTTGGAGAGGAACAGCCTGGGCTTTGTCACTCATGAGGAGGGGGAAGCAAGAACACGGGGATTTGGGATATTTGAGGAGAGTGTCAGTGGGACTATGCAAAATTTAGGAAGAAGTGTGTAAGGGAAGGAGATGAGCAATGGGAGAACAGGCAGACAGGGTTGTGTGTAAAAGTGTCTGTCTGTGTGCAGGCTGTGGGCGGTCAGCAGGCTTGCCTGACCCAGCCCTGCACTTCATGCCCCCAGCCTGGCCTGTCTTCTCCTTAAATCCTGTGGTAGTGTGAGAGACTGAAGGAGTTAATGTCTGAAGCATTGTGGTGGGGCAAGTTCTGCTTAACGACTAACTCTGCATAACAACAAACACTATATACCAAGGAACCCCAGGTGAAAAGAAGCCCATCAGCAACAGGAGGGAGAGGGTGTGCTGGAGTGTGCACAGCTCCTGTTCTGGTGTGCTGGTCTGATATGCTGAGCAGGGCAGCTCACTACGCAGGGAAGGGGAAGCTACTCCCCAAAGGACCCCCAAGCCCAAAGGCTCACAGACAGCTCATGACACCTAATTAGCCTAATGAGTTTGAGTGCCTGGCCAAAGGAGGGGCAAGGATGATAAAAGGACACAAACTGAAACCCCAGGCGTGCAAGCCAACAGGAACTGGACCCCTTGGATGACTGAACCAACGCTGCACCCAGGACCGGTGAAATCTTTGTCTCCTCTCTCTCTTTCCCTTTTCCTTTTCCATAATCCCTACACCTCACCCCTTTAGACATAAACGGTTGACGATGTCTGGGACTAGGAGTTGATTCAGCCACCCCTCAGCTTCTCTCTGAGGAGGAGTCTAGAAAGCAAGGGGGTCTGTCTGCTCTGAACCTTGGGACTCAACGGGAGGGACCTTCTTCTTCCCTGAATTGATGTATATCGCTACCACAGGTTACACGGTTTACTGAGGTAGTTTCATGCCAGTTCCTGTTGTGAGAAACCTCGCCACCTGCTGTTACGCCTCCCCAGTTCAGTTTGCTTCTGCTGTGGATAAAATGTTTAACTGATCGTTTGGTGTCATTTCACCTTAATTTAGCCTGAGGGAATTCCGAATTTAATGGGACTCCCTGGTCTGTCTAGCCCGGGTCGTGACAGATAGGTCTCCCTCCGCCACTTCATTTGTTATCCTGTGTGGGTGCTTGTCATGGTTTTGTGCGGCGCGGTTTTCTTTGGTGGCAGGGGAGGGGGGCTGCAGAGATGGCCCCTTTAAGAAGTTGCTGGAAAATTCCCCAAAGTTGCTGGAAAATTCCCCGTGCCAAAATGTTGGACCCGCCAAAATATCGGACCCGCCTCTAGGAGGGGAGTGACGGTGGTAGCGCCTCTGGGAGAACATATTTAAGAAGGGGAACCGGCAGTGTAGGGGTTGGGGAAACGTGAGAGGAAC
>VYZV01043723.1:8698-26439 GCA_013401275.1 Pandion haliaetus | reverse complement strand
GGCAGCTTTCCAGCCACTCTTCCCCAAGCCTGTAGCATTGCATGGGGTTGTTGTGACCCAAGTGCAGGGCCTGGCACTTGGCCTTGTTGAACCTCATACAATTGGCCTCAGCCCAACGATCCAGCCTGTCCAGATCCCTCTGTAGAGCCTTCCTACCCTTGAGCAGATGAACCTTCCCTCCCAACCTGGTATCATCCGCAAACTTACTGAGGCTGCACTCAATCCCCTCGTCCAGATCATTAATAAAGATATTAAAGAGAACTGGCCCCAGTGCTGAGCCCTGGGGAACACCACTTGTGACCTGATGTCAATTGGATTTAACTCCATTCACCACAACCCTCTGGTCTCATCCATCCAGCCAGTTTTTTACCCAGCGAAGAGTACACTTGTCTAAGCCATGTGCCGCCAGCTTCTCAAGGAGTATACTGTGAGAGACAGTGTCAAGGCCTTGCTGAATTCCAGGTAGACAACATCCACAGCCTTCCCCTCTTCCACTAGGCAGGTCACCTGGTCATAGAAGGAGATGAGGTTGGGAAAATATTCAGCAGCCTATCTGCAAAGTTACTTCTAGATTTCCAGAATTAACAGCCTTTGGGTATTATTCTACTTCTCTATTATAAAGTCAGATTTCTATAAGGACCATGAGCAGATATATTTTTTTTTCTAAAATATTATATGATAGGCATATTGTCTAAAATAAGTGATACAATATTATCTATATTCTACATTTTTCATTATTATAAGGTCAAATCTATTGATTCTATTACAGTGATAATATGATTGTTAGAATTGTGTCCCAACCTAACTATAGTTCTAAAAGGTTTTGTGGATTAAATATATGATTGAATTAGCTGAGGGGCCAGGGATGGCGATCGTGGGGGAAGTATCTATCCAGACCGATTTAATGCAAGGACACTATTGTTGGAGACAGAATACAGGGGTTGATGAATCTTTGGTCTGTCTCATTCCTATTTTTTTATATTCTCATCAACTATGTTTTCTTGTGAATTTAAAAACATTATTTCAGGAAACTTCAGCTATGCTTTAATGTAACTGTTGCGTGTCTTTGTACACAATACAACTTACTAGTGAGTACAGACCAATGTGCCCCAAAATTCACTACCTACTTAAAAAGATGATCAAGTAATGATGCCTATGAATAAAAGCTGTTCAGTTTGAAATACATGGGCTGCCACATCACCTGTTCAATCAAATACAAGAAAATGAAATAACAGCTTGAGTCAATCTCACACTTCACTTTATTTTAAATTTGGCATCGAAACTATTTTTACTGGGAACTTCAGTGGACCTGTCTCCTAAAATTTTCTCTCAGTCACCACAAAAAAAGAATAAAAAAAAAAATTCATTGACACTTACTGTATTTTTTTTTTACAGTTTCAGAAGAGAAAGATCTTTCATATTGTGCTTTTTTCATGGCCTTGAGAAAACTTGAGTTAAAAAAAAGTAGAACCAAATAGATGTAACTCTCACTGAAATTCACAAGTAGTTTTGAAATCTTAAGAAAATCTCACTCAATATCAATTTTCATTACTAATCTGGAGGTCTGCTGTATTTTTCAGAAAGGTTCCTTGACATTCATAAACCTTTTAATATCCTTCACCCCACTGTAGAGTATTCTTTTTTTCCAGGGAGTGTGTTTACTTTTGAAATATTAAAGAAAGAAGGCCTATCAACCCCTGCTCCCAAATATTTTAATAGATTTCTGTCTTCCATCTTTATTCTGTCCTTTGGGAATGGGAAAATACATTACATTTAACATCCTACCAACACTGACAACTGATGTAAAGCACTAGAAGGATTCAGTGGAAGTCACTGGGGACAAGCAGCATTTCAGACCTACGTACTATGCTGAGATGTAAGCGAAGCTAAAAGTATAGATGTGTGTTTCGTGGTTATTTACTTTAACATGTGTGAATGTGTATGCGTATGCATGAGAGAGATAAAGCAAAGGGAATGTGTCATCTGAAAATATTTTATTAATTGCAAACTTTTTATCAGTACTGAAGAAATAACTTCATATATAAATTCAACTTTTTCCATGATGCAGTTTTTTCTATCTTCTAAAAACCTGTTAATAATAATTATAATTTATATTAGAACATTTCCTTCCTTCATTTCCTTATAATTTTAGAACACCCATCATGTCCAACCCTTCCTACTGATGTATAATTTTTGTAAAAACTAAGATAGCAATAAAACTGCAATTACATAGCTAAATGATTTGTCTCTAGCCCCCAAAAGACATACTTTTTAATGACTGACTGCTTCACTGATTTCTATTTGAGGAGTGCAGGTAGAACTCTGTGGTTCAGAAGAAAATCTGTGCCTAAGAAAAATGCATAATCTGATTCACTGAAGAAATTCCTCAAAAAAAGGGCATTGTAACTTTTCAAAAGGACATATATGTTTTTCCATATTTGAGGTATCGCATGCTTTCAGTAACAAAAATGGGGTTGAGTAGATAGTGTGTGCAAAATAACCTAAAGCTACTTTATTGTGTTGCTGTCATCAACACCATCTACTTTCATCCTAGATGTTCATTAATCTGGCAGCAGACCAGATAACTTGTTATAGCTGCTGTGAAGATATAGTGTCCGATATAATTAATTACATCTCTCCCCTTTTCTTTCATACTCACAGCAAAAAGACTAATAACGTCCTATTTTCCCAGAGTTACCATGTACAGTTTTGTCAGTGACAGATTGCATATAAGTGCTATTGTCAAACAGCACAGGAATGAATAACAAGTTAATTGCAGAGTTATCATATCCAAAAGCTACACATTTGTTAAAAAGGTGGGGGTAGATATGCCTTTTGAGACCTGGCTCTTTAATTAAAAGAAGACCCTAATAAACAAAGGGGCCAAGTCTGCATTAGTTATTCTGACAGGAATGAAAGTTTGGGAACACAGCAAGAAGAGACAGTTTCTCCATGCCAAGGAGCTAATGTGAGGATCAAAATCCATTTAATGGAATGATTTTCATTGTGAAAGTGTTAGTCTTTTTAATAAAAGCAAACTTCAGACTCCATTGTAAGGGATGTACAAATTGCCTGTTTAAAATACCAAGCTAAAATATATTATGAAACGTCTCACCTGAATCTGTTTACCTGTTATACAGCCAATATTAAACCAAATCTTACCCTTAAATTTTTTTTGCTGTGCTCATACGAGGTTCCTGGTCTTTTCATTTCCCACATGCTCACCTTGAATAGACTCCTCAAACAGAGTTTTGTGTTTTTGTGAGACAGACATAAGTACCTCTTGCTCTCCTCTTCTAATAAAACAGTTCTTGGTATCAGGCAGGAAGCTAGGACATGAATGAAAGATGGTTCTTTTGCCTTTCATTAGCTTGTTAATACAATAGTAGATAGTGAATGTATCTGTTGACATATTTAAAAATACTGGGTTTAGAAGTTTTTCTGGACTCCTAAATAGCAATCATCCTCATTTCTAAGTATTGCTCACAGTTTGTGTGATATTGCAGTGGAATATTGTGATGAAGCTTGGATATGAGTGTGAGGAACTCCCTAGCAAATATTAATCTTTGAATCACAATTCTTGGCCAAATGATACAAAATCATTAGTATTATTAGCATAATAAATAGTCAAGGTTATGGAATTTGACATCTGGAACAGAGTCAATTTAAAGTTGTAATTATTCATTCAAATGACTTTAATTGATTTATGCTAAATGCATTTTTGGGTTAAAAATATATGAGATTCTTATGAAAGGAATTAAATTGTATCCCAGTTTTTAAGCGTTTTGTAGTTTAAACTGGAACATAATTAGTTATGATGAAGGGGAAAAGAGCGCCTGTTTTGCTGCATAATAGTTTAAGAATTAATGGATGGAAAATATGTGGAATGTTCAAAAAACCATCCCCAAAACACTTTCAAAACAATATTACTTGAAGCTAATTTAAGTCTAATCTAATTAAAGTTAAAGATTATTTAATTCTTGAGAAACCTTTAAGTGGGCACTGGGTTCAGAGGATTCTGCCCTAAGTTTTCCAGTACACAACAGTTGAATGCTAGACCAGAAATACTGTGGTTGGTTTGACTATCTACTAGCTCTGGGCCTTGATGAATGTCCATTTCTTATTTGATGATGAGGTAAGATTCAAGAATGCCTCTGTCTCTATCTCTCCTTCTGATGGTCTGACAAATTATAGTCAATGTCTCAAACATTCATTAAAGAACTTTGGTGGAAAAGATGCCTCTGTAAAAATGCTGAGTTGTGTGAACAGGACAATGTGGCTGGAGGAGAGGGCCCCACAGAGGGTGAGACTGCACTTCTCCAAAGCCGCAATTCTTTATCTAAAATGACCATGAGAAGGAGCACAGCATATGAGCCCGGAGGAGAGGGCCCCACAGAGGGTGGGACCGCACTTCTCCAAAGCCACAATTCTTTATCTAAAATGACCATGAGAAGGAGCACAGCGTATGCACCTGGAAGAGAGGGCCCCACAGAGGATGGGACTGTGCTTCTATCTTAAGCAGTCATGCCAGCAGGGAAAGAGAGGCAACTCTCCAATGAACCCCCCCAAGCTCACTGACCGATTCCAGAGAACCCCAGGAACATGAACTGCACATGTCGAGACCACCGACTAGCACACTATAAAAGAAGGAAGAATGAGTTCTCCGCGCGAGCCCTCCGGAACTGGATCTCTACGCTGGCTGGACCAACGCTGTACCTAGGACTGGTGAAACCCTTTTCTTCTCTCCTTTTCTTTCTGTCTGTCGTTCTCACTCTTTTTCCTCTCTTTTCCACATTCCTTACACCTTATGCTTTGAAACATAAACCACTGACAAAGTCTGAGACTAGGAGTGGATCTAGCTGCAACTGGGCTCCTCTTTGAGGAGTCCAGAAAGCAAGGGGGTCTGCTCTGAACCTCGTGACTCAACGGGAGGGATCCCCTTCTGACACAGTTTCATGTTCCTTTTTCCACTTCTTTTTCTACACCTCCCTTCTCTTTTCAAACAGTGGGTTAATGACATGATACAAGGTTCATACTGATAAATTCACTTGCAATTGGGCAAGGTTAGCTAGGTTGAATAATTGTTTGTTGTTTGAACTCCCCTGGTGTTGTTTCACCTTCATTCTGACAAAGGAAATCCATGAACTTGAGTCGCTCCAACTTTGGGACGCGACGTTCCTGCACGTCTTCTTCTCTTTAAAGGAAATGGGGTAGGGCTCTACAGGGCCTCAGGTAACACCATATAGACCATTGCAACCCTGGGACTATACACCATCTTTTTGTCTTTCAGTGAGAGCTGTAGG
Source organism: Pandion haliaetus (assembly GCA_013401275.1). Taxonomy (NCBI): domain Eukaryota; kingdom Metazoa; phylum Chordata; class Aves; order Accipitriformes; family Pandionidae; genus Pandion; species Pandion haliaetus. The sequence goes on along the minus strand of VYZV01043723.1, from coordinate 21,136 downwards.
AGCCTACATTGTCTTCTTCTGAGAGTTTAAAACTACTTCTTTACAGCAGGGCTTTCTCTTCATTACACTAATTTCCATGGGATGAGGTCAGTCCCAAAGCAAATAAAGCTCAGCCATTGTCAAAGTAAAGGGTTCAAGTATCCAAGGAAAACTCATTCATCTTTTCAGTCAGGAGACTGTGACTCCCAGCACTTCAGCTCCTCTGAATCTTCTCTCAGGATAACCACAGAACCCCTCAGAGAAAAGAAAAATTTGCCCAAAGACCACTGAAGGACACTTCAGACATCTTTGAACAATCTTTCTGACTCTCTGCAAGCTCAGGCCCGTCTTAGTACACTGAATGTCCTTCAGACTTTCTTTTTTGAGGCTATACATGGCCATTAAAAATGTTAGAAATATTTGAACATTACATGCTTTCAGGATTTCAGATGCTGTAGCCCAAAGGACTTACCCATAGTGGCTGCAGTTAAAGCCATCTTTTTTCATTGTCACGTCCCAATTTCTCAGGACAGTGACTCAGGTTTCCTGATTTCCAGGTCAGGATTAAGGTGAAACAACACCAGGGATTCTTTAACTCACAAAACTCAATTTTTATTTGCTCACAGCAAGAATTGTCATGCTCACCACCAAAATGCTCACAACGGAAATTGGCATGAAGCTACGTCAGTACGTCACCAAATATGTGCTACAGGCTTTGCTTATTTGGGAACCAGTTCAGGGAAGACAATAAGGGGAGCCCTCCTGTTGAGTCACAAGGTTCAGAGTGGACCCCCTTGCTTTCTAGACTCCTACTCAGTGAGGAGCCTAGTCCCAGGATTGGTAAATGGTTTATGTGTAAACGGGTGAGGTGTAGGCATTACGGAAAAGGAAAAGGGAAAGAGAGAGAGAAGAGAAAGATTTCACTGATCCTGGGTCCAGCGTTGGTTCAGTCAGCCAAGGGGTCCAGTTCTGGTGGGCTTGCGTGCATGGGGCTTCAGTTTGTGTCCTTTTATCATCCTTGCACCTCCTGTGGGCAGGCTCTCAAACTCATGACACTAATTAGGTAGCCTTTGGGCCATGGGCTTGGGGGTCGTTTGGGCAGCACCTACCCCTTCCCTCTAGAAGTGATGTTTTGCCATACATGGTGAGCTGCCCTGTTCAGCACATCAGAACAGCTTATCAGAACAAGGTTGTGTGCCCCCTCCAGCACGCCCTCCCCCTCCTGTTGCTGATGGGTGCTGCTGGGCTTCTCTTCACCTATGGTTCCTTGCTAGGGAGAGTTTGTTGTTCTGCAGTTAGCTGTCAAGCAGAACTTGCCCCACCACAATGTTTGAGACATTAACTCCTTCAGTCTCTCACACTCATGAAATCGTACCTGTTTCAAAGATGATTCCTACTACATTTTTCTACCTTTGACTAAGACTATCAGTATCTAGAAAGCGTGCTTCTCTTTTTAGCCATACCTCTCTGCTGGAGTGGTCCTTTCTATTGGAATGTCTCAACTACATACATTTTTCTTTCCTGCTCCACCCAATGTGGAAGAGCCTTCCTAAGTATCTCACAGCTGGATCAGTCCACAATTGATAATTTTTCATATATTTAGTATGTTAAAAAGTACCATACCCTTTACCTAATCTTCAGCATTCCCACGGCTGTTCCAATGTTACTTCTACATATCATTTGTCTACAATGTGTCTTTCATTTTCAAAAACAAACAAACAAAACCTGAGGAATATGTCTAGTGTTTCAATTATTTGAAAGATGCCATATACTGAAGAGAGAAAAGTTTAGGATTTACCTTACTCACTGATCTAGTATGTGGTGGGTTGATTTCGAACCTAGCATTTCTTATATGCTTAGATCATCATAGCAACTATAATATAATCAACATACTGAGAAATGCATTCAGAAAACTTTCAAGCAGTAAACAACTGTTTCACATTTATCATCAAATTGAATCAATTTATTCAATATTTATTAAAAAAAAGAAATATTATCTTACTGTGATAGATAACCCTTATTTTAGAAGGTACTATGGTTGTGTACCATGGTGGTTTGAGAAACTTCATAGTCAAAGTATGTGCATATTCATAGTGATGTATTCAGAGCATATGGCAAGTGCTGAAAAAGACAACTTTAGTTGATACTGCTTGAAAGAACATATGGAACGTGTCACAATCCCTCACCTGCCATAATATGTTGCACCAGTAAGTAATCATACTAAGGCACTGAGAAATCAGTTAATTATTAGATAGGTACTTTTTTATTTTGTATCATAAAGACATTTAACAACAAAATGAACCTAGTTTTCTAATTAATTGTCTTTAATCAAATAATGTAGTATTTTCTTTGTCTTATTTTTTTACAAGGAAGGTGAATTTTTGTAGATTTTTTTGTTGTTTATTCTTTTGTAAAAATGTAAAATTATTATTTTTCTGAACAAATAAGTTCATAGGATTTTTTTATGTTTTCTTCTTTTTCAGTAAGCAATGGAAATAATTTTTGCTATATTTTGCTATCTAGAAACAAACAATTCTGTTGAATTGTTTTATAACTCTTTAAAGAAGCAAAAAGTATATTTTACCAGAGCCTTGCCTGGAAAATTGTTCTTTTCCTCATAAGTTCCTGAGTTACTACACGAGTTTTACAATTTAAATACAGTGATTCAAGAGCAGAGTGTGTCTGCTAAAGAAGACAAGCCACATTAGTAAAGTCTGTAGCAGGCACCACTAAATACTATAGCATAACTAGATAATCAACACCTGGCTGTTTTCACAATAACTTTATACAGTAATTGCACAATAAAGTAATGTTTACCTTCAGAATCTCATACTTGTTTTAGAGCAGCTATTCAGTAAGTCTTTCTGTTGTTGCACAACATGCACTTAACAACATATTCAGTCTTTCAGGTCAAGCAGTCAAGGCTCTTCTTTTTAACCAAGGTGAAAGACAAACGCATGCTTACTGCTTCCATATCCCTATGTATGTATTACATATAAATCAATGGTTTACATTAAGTCCAGAACTCAAAATTATGGCTTTTTCCATTCTAAGGCAGTCTATTTCTATGGTTCTCGCATGGTTTCCTTTCGATTTCAGATTCTTTGTGGTGCTGACTATGCATTACTTCTCTGTGGACCCAGAAGAAAATTCTGAATTATCACAGATATTCTTTAGTGTTATGAAAATTTTTTATCTTATTCTAGCTTTTAGGAAATGGTACAGTCACTTACCAGTTAAGACTGGCAAATCCTTGTCAGCATTTACTGTATATGCAATGGCTAAATTCACCTAGAAGTTATCTTGTCACACTATGTTCTCATAGCTGATGAAAGAAATTACAGTCTGCTGAAAGCCAAGGAGAAGGGACATAAAATTGGCAGCACAAAATCATCTCTCTGCCTTTTTCTGTCATAACTAAACCAGATATAGTTGAGCATAGGATGCTCAGTTAATTTTAGATATGTTGAAGTGTCATGGCAACACTTAAACACTTTAAGATATTAGAAGTGAAAGTCCTGACATAGCAATAAGGCAGGTAGAGAGGCAACAATAGCTGAAGTGTACCTTAGGAAGGCTGACCATCACCAAGTTCAATTTTCTGATGCCAGAGTCACCTTAGGGACATTTATTAATGTTAAGAAAGTTAACATGGTTAGTAAATTCTTCTGTGGTTGACAAAATAAATGTTTAAAGATTAAATAAATGTTGAAAGTCTAACTTACAAGTGGTAGAACTCCTATTTACTCACATGTGTGTATGAGCATGGCAGAAGAAATGAAATACAGAAGCTGAATGTGTGATGTTGCCCTGGGTTCGGCTGGGATAGAGTTAATTTTCATGGGAAGCTAGGAAGGGGCACAGCTAGGACAGCTGACCTTAACTAGCCAAGGGGATATTCCATACCATGTGACGTCATGTTCAGTATATAAGTGGGGAGCGGGCTGGGGGGTCAGGGTGGTATCGCAAAGCAGGGGAAGTGGCAGAGTGTCAGGTTCTGGGTGGTAAGCAATTGCATTGTGCATCACTCATTTTGTATTTTCTTTTTATTAGTACTATTTCTATTATTTAACTTCTCACCTTGTGTTGACCAGTAAACTGTCCTTATCGCAACCCACAAGGTTCTGCCTTCTTTTTTTCCTCCTTTCTGATTCCCCTCCCCATCCCACTGTGGGGGGGGAGGAGTGAGCAAGCACCCTCCTGGTGCTTTGTTGCCAGCTGGGCTTAAACCATGACAGATGTCATAGCCATTTTTTAAACAATTCTAACTAGCTAACTGAAGAAAATAAAATTAAAAAGTACTTTAGGGAAGAATAATTCTTAGTCTATGATCAGCTACAGCAAGCCATTACTATAGACCCATAATCCCCCTTCTCCTCCCCCCACCCAACATCTACTTCAGCAATTAATGATTTCCACAGCTTCTTCCACATTCAGTTACCTCCTTTTACACAGTGTCCCAGTGGTAAGACCTTACTCTACATCCATCTGTCTTTCTCACTTGTATGCCAGGGCATCAATAGAATAATACTGAGAATAAGAGAGCAACAATGTTCTGCATTTCAGTCCTGGTAACTGTTTCAGTGATCTTTTGGTTGCCAGATAAACATACTTCATGCAAAGTCCAATTCACCCTCTTCAGCTGTGTACTAGAACAGTGCTGATGAAATTTCTGTGTGAATAATCTTCTAAAATTCAATGAATTTTCTCCTGCAGATTTGAAAACGGAGATTTTATTTAGAGTTTCATATCTTGGTTAAATTAGGGCAGACTTCCTGAAGAATAGTAGAATTATCATGCTGCCTTGACAGCATGATGACCATCTGTCATTAAACCATAAATTTTGCTCTTGTTGAACTTTGCAGTGAAAAAATTCAAAGATTTTTTTCAAATGTACAAACCATTTATTTTCCACAACGTCAGGCTGCATTATTCTAATAAAAGCTTAAAAGACAAAGTCCACGTGGTAGCAGTTCAGCTTAGGACTGGTTCCTGGCACTAAAAATTATTCAATTTTTAAAGATTAGCTGAAGTATAAAGAATGAAAATTTGGTCTTTTTATAGGAATTTTCAGGAATCATTAATAGCAGATAGTGTTACCACCTTAAATGTATATTTCTCCAGCTAAGTTACAAAAATATTGCTTTTTGTTTATTCTAGCCATTTGGTGTTTTCACTCATTTCTAATGAAAAAAGAGAGAGAGTGGAACCGAGTATAAAAATTGTGTGAGGATTAATGGAAAGAATCAGTAGTACAAGATGCATTAGAAAAGAAGGAAAATAAGAGAAGAAAGGAAGAAAAATAATGATGCTAAGATAAAGTGGCAAAACAAAGTGGGGACTGAAAAAGGCAACATTTGCCGAAATAAAATTACATAGGGCATGATTTAATTATCTAACTCTTTTTTTTTTTTTTGGCAGTTGACAAAAAACCCTGTCAGATTAGAAGACCCACTGCTAAAATAAATAAACCTCAAGGTATGATAGAAAATAAAAAGCAAGATGAACAGAGATGAACTATCATAGGTATTTGTCTATAATTGTCATGCAATAATCATCTGCTTTGTCTTCCAGATTTGTCTCCAATGACAGTTCTCAGTTTCCACACTACATAGCTAGCTTGTGCCCCAGGCATGAAATTCTTACTTACTGGCATTTATTTGGTGAATTTACCTTTCTTTGATATGTATGGTGCTTCCACGTGCTCTGAAACCAATATTCTACTTTACTAATAGTTTGAAAGCAATGTACTGATAAAATACTACAATATGCATTCTTATTTTTCTGGTTTTCTCCAGAGGTCTCAGTACAACAGATGAACCATTGTGTACCAACAAGAATATTCAATTAGTAATACAAAACATATGATGGCATTAAAACTTTACTTCATTGTTTGGATTTTTTAATCTCAAAACAGGTAATACTTGTGTTGCACTAGGCAGCATTAACTCAGAACTTGGACAGAAGCATTACAGATAATTTTCAGAAGAGCAATTCTTTGCAACTAAATGTGGACAGGCTCACAGAATAAGAATCTTGCTAATTGTAGTGTAATTACCACTGAAGTCATGAACCTTTCCTCTCTGCTGTATTGTAGGACCCAATTGTCCCTTCAGCACATGCATGTCTAGAAGGGAAAAGAAGGAAAAGAAATATCTGTGAAGATTTCATCAGAGAGGTTTCCTGATAATTGTTCTGTTCTTTCTCTTAGTAAATAAAAGCTAAAAGAAACTGGTCACCCACGAGGTCCCTTGAAGCAGTATAAAGATAGTAGAGAAGTTTTGTGAAAGCCTTTACTTTCACTGGGTCGGGAAGCACAGTGCCATCAATCTTTCTCCAATGGTGTGTTTTGTATAAATTTATAATGCAAAGGCATTGATACCTGCACTTATAGCTGTACTTATATCTCTTCCTTCAAAGAAAGGATCTAGGTTCCTATAATCTCAGCATCATACTGTAAAACAGGAGAAAGGCAAAGAACAGGTCATATCATAATCCCAGCATTCTTTCTGTTAAGTCAGTCTTCCTGGCTACTAAGGGCTCAACAGAAGTACTTCTTGGGCTAAAATCAAGGCTGTGCACATAATTTCATCATTAACTTCATCTCTTTTAACAGCTTGAGATGGTTACAAATTGCCCATCTCTGATGTCAGTAGCTCAAAACGTGTAACCTTCAAAATGTATGCCACACAAGTATTTGGGAAGATACTAACATTTTCCAGTGTAGACTCACGTGAAGGAAACCAGAATGACTTGGACTGAGGCAGGGTTAACTAAACACAAAGCCATCTAACATCTCAAATACTGTATAAAGGCAAACTGCAGAAGAGAAATGGTTTTCTCTGGTTTGATACGACTTGCACCCTATCTGCAAGGACATTAAGGAATCAGAAGAATATGCTTTAGCATGCATCCCAGTGAGACATCTGTTTCAGTGTCTCTATGTCAATGCAACAATGTGAAATTTTTTACTTCTTGTGTTTATTACCTCATCATCTAGACCAAAGGACTTTTACTTCTAGTCTTTTGCATCTTGAAGAGGAAAATAAAAGAAATAAATCGTATTTAAGCAGCGAGTACATAGACATTTCTTCTGGGACAGTAACTATGTATCGTTCAGGCAGGAAAGAAAGAAGTTAGGCTGCTGCTAGATGCATGAAGTTCTTTTCTGAACTTCTAAATTGTTCTTTTTTAATGTTGATCTTGGAGCACAGAGAGGAGTTAATGTTAGTCAAAAAACAAGGAGAATGCATATATTTTATGTGTAGAGAGAGTCCACAGTAGCTACCTAAAGTCTGGTTCTGATAGGTCCTGTGAGAAAAAAGAAACAAATGCATTTCTGCCATGTTTCAAATCTCATTTATTTACATATAAAAGGAATTAAATTTCTACTCACTGATTTTGTGGTTGCAATAAAATCTTTTTTTATAAGAAGCAGAATACAAAACAATAGTAAAAATAAATACTCTGAAAGGGAGCATGTTTGAAGTTTTTATGAAGTGAGACAGAAAACAAACGTTGTCTGATTTAAATGTTAATCACAGTTACTTCCCAACACATAAGTCATCACTATCAAAAAGCACAATGTAAAAGCCTGGAAATAATCCCTCAAAACACAATAGCCAAGTCCTAAACTACTAATAAATAAGGTTTTCTGTGCTTCATATGTAGTCTTACATGATGATACACTTACACAAATGTGTTGCTTTTTAAACACATAGCGTATGACTAAATTTTAACCAACTCAATTCAAATTCCAAAATAAATAAAAAACCACAAAACATTTTTCTGTAGGGTACACAGTCTCGAACTTTGAATTTAACTATCATATTTTAAGGTGATTTGATTTCATGATATCTCATCCTCCTTTTTTTATGATGTCACCATCACAGGTTTTTTTAATAGGCTTGCATTTCATCTTGATACATCTTTTAACTTCCACTGTAAATCATACAATTGAAGTGAATAGATGTGTGTTTTACTGTTTTTTTAATCTGCTATGCTTCCATCTGTTTTGATGTTGAACTTACAGTCTCTGTATATTGAGTAAGTATATACAGTTTCCTTATTCATTCACTCACTAATTTTCTGAATTCCAGACCTTATTTGAAACAGATTTCTCCATTGTTGTAAACAAATTGCCAATTGTCCAAGCACAGTCTTACTGAAAATTATTTTTAAGCACATGTGATAAAAGAGAACTTCACAATTCAGTAAATGAAGTTGTGAAAGCCTTATCTACATTAATTTCTCTACTGAATCCCTGGATATTCAATAGCAGAGATTGGAGGCTATTCTATTAATATATTCTGAAACCCAAGTTTTCCAGTGCTTTGAGATAGAGAAGTAGAATTTCTTCATGGACTAAACTCCTCAAAAATGACCCATGTCTTTTAATTCTCCTCTCCAAACAAACAGTTTTTAATAGAAGATGAACTGAACTTGATTTTTTAAATTATGTCTCCAAAGTTATTAGGTCAGTTTACAATTAAAGAAGTTTTATTTATAACAGCTTTCCTCCTGCTCACTCTGTCCTTTAGAACAAGCTAATGCTTCCAGGATCCATTTCACTCAACTCTGTAGTATTCTGAATGACAGTGAACCCCTCACACTCCTCTCCTAAGAAGTTCCTAGGAAGGGACTTCCTTCCGCAGCATCCAAGGCACAGCTGTCTGTTACAGCTTTCAGCAATCTCTTAATCTTTCAGAATGAATTCTCAGCTTTTTACTGTGGCTTTCCCTCTTCTCTTCTACCTGCAGCACTTCAAATCTTTCTGTGAGCATAATCCTTTGCTATTCGAGGAATCACATAGTCTCCCCACCCATCTTTCAAAGGGAAACCAAATTACTGCATTGGTCTTCTTCAAGGACCAGCTCTCAAAACTAAAGAATTACTATGCATCCAGATTGCCACTTGAACATAAATTCACATCTTAGTTGAAACTGGTAAATGCATTGGTCTACAACCCAGAAGTTTTATTTTGCAGGAATTTTGTTTTCCAGTGTTCATTTTGCAATTGGTAAAACAAATTTTGCTTTACTTAAACTTTATAGATACTCATGATAATATATTTACAGGGTATAAATTGGTACAAGTATGTAATGAGTTATAACTAAATATCTTGTATCCTCTCTTCATCTTTCTGTAATATGGAAGGCATTTGACTCCAAGGGCTAGATATTGCATGCTTATGCCCTAAATTATTTCACATACAACTGAAACGTTATCTTGCCTAAGCTGAAGGACTTAGATCTGCTGTGGTATAAGAGAAGAAACTGATTAAGTCTTGCTAATGTCCTATATTTTTTCTGATTAAATGTTTCCACCATATGTAAATTGTGAGACTCTTAGTAGTACAACATGTGAGTCTCTCCAACTAAAAAAACCCCAAACCCTAGTACCTGTGACAAACTATTCCATCATTAGTATAACTGTCACTGAAATGATCTTAATCTCCACTGAACTCATAACAACTGATTAATAGAGCTTGGTCACTAACAAAAACTTAAGTAAAAACTGGAAAACAGGTTATAAAGACAAATTATCTTTTGAGGAGTCTACCTGCAGCTAGACTATACATAAAGCCCACAGAATACCCATATTTTTTCCAAAGTAATTCCCCATAAATGTAAAAAAATGCCATATTCCATTATAATATTATTCATTAATGACAAGAGAATAAACTTTATTTCATATTTTAATCTCTTGCTGTAAACCATGAGAATAATCTGATGTGAAACCATCATTACTGCAGTTTCATTTAATACATGATCATAAAAATATGCTTTTCTCATGATGTCTTTTTCCCACCATATTCTAAGATATTCAGTGAGGATGAAAATTCCCTTTTTGCATGTCAGATAAAAAAAATACATTTTAATCTTTTTTTTTTTCCTATTACAATGAGAGTTAATGATGCATATTCCACCTCCCAGTGTTTGTCACATACACACTTTTATATAAATTTAGAGCCAATCTTCAAGCCTGGTCTCCATCTTACACTGAATCTTCCAGTACAGAAAAAAACCCCATAAATACCATAAATAATTTTTTTTTAATGGGAAAGCTAGTTTCCCATTTAATGTAAAGAAATGTGATGCTATATAATTTAAGGCATTTATGAAAATACATTAAAGAAAAATAGAAATTATTAATATGCTTATCTTCCAAGAGAATGCTCACACAAGTATATTTTAGGACAACTAAAACATTCACATTGCTAAAACCAGTGTTCAGACAAAAATGAAAAGAGGGAAGGAGTCTGATCTTTATGAGTTACATCAAGCACAAATGAGTGTAAGGTCAGACTGTTTTCCCATTATCTTTAGCATCCTGAAGAAGCTCAGAGTAACACTTGACGAGAGACACAGCTCTCTGTACACTGGCAGCTTGTGACAATGGTTGGGAAGCTTCACAGTGATTTCCTAAACCTTTAGGTAGTAGAAATACTAGAAATAGATCACTACTTTTTGGAGGAAAACCAAAACAATGCAAAGTAAAATGTCCTCAGGAATGGAGTGTCCAAGGGTTGTTAGATAACTCAGTCAGTTTTATTTGAAAAAAAAAAAAAACAACCCCAAAACAAAAAACCCTTAGCTGGAAAATGTTGAACTTTAATGAGGTAATGGAACAAAGTTCTAAAACAACAAAAAAAACCTCATTAAGGTTCTGTATAAATGCTTTTTTTCCCCCTTTCTTTTCTTTTTTGAGTATATCAGATGGCTTATGAGTCTGACTAATTAACCTCTACATGTTTTACAAGTTCTGGAGGGGTTTGGGGGAAGTTTCTTTCAGGGTTTTGGGTGGGTTTTTTTAGCCATATCTTTCTCTTTAACTGTGAATTGGCCACTAGAATAACAAGAACATGACTCTTTAGATTATCTATAGTCTTTCTTTTCCATCCTGTATATCTTCCTTGTCCTGGAGTTCAAGCAGTGGAACATTTCACCATAATTTAGGAAATTATATTTTATTTTCCCTTCCTCCTTAGGATTTCTTATTATGCCTGGTGTATAATTTAATTCGGATTGTTCTGTATTGAAGCATCATGAAAAAAATTGTTGTATACCTTATAAAATATCCATTTTATGGCTTCACCATTTAAGGATTATATAATTTATGTTGCAGAAAGCTCTGCGTGGTACACATGAGGTTTAAGAACAACAAAATCCCTGACTACAGGATTTCAAAGAGTGTAAATTTTTATTAGAGCAGGATGTAAGTATCCTTGGCAGCACTGTAATTAAAAGTTAAAGTGCAGTGATCAACAGTTAAACATTGCTTTCCTTGTTTGAATATGTCCAAAGATTTCTTTAACTAGAATGAAGGGATTCACCTGCCAAAATGGGCATTTCCATTGCAACTACAGATAGTCTGTGACAATATCCAGAACATCCTATAACTGTATTTCAGAAGTTAACAGAAAAAGGTTGATGTGGTTTAGGAAGGTCAAATCTGTAATGTCATGCATGCACATAAAAACCTTATCACATACTTTGTTTAGTGTATTTATCTCAAAAAAACACGTGGGTGTGCTAAGACAAATTATATTTTGTTTTGCCACTGTTGTCAACAGTAGAACGAAGTGGCAAATAGGTGATATAGAGGACTAACGGTGACACAGTTAGACCTAATAGAGAAAAAATATATACCATGGAAATCCATGAAGGGAATTATAGATCACTGTGATGGGAATAAAATGTGTCAGGAGTGCTGCCTACAGGTAGTCAAACCACAGTCCTCCAGACTGCAGTTAACAGGGAATTTGTTTCTCCCTTTAGGTTTACACCCAGTAGCGTACAGTCGTGATTGGATCCTGAGATGGCCAGAGCTTTGAAGTGGCTGTGCCAGGGTGTCTCCCCACAGAACACCGTAAGGGCTTTAAAATAAGGAAAGCTAAGTTTTATTGGGGTAAGAATGAGAAAGACAACTCTTTACACAGAAAAATCTCAAGGCAATTAGGTCAATGTCGTGGTTTCAGGTCAGCTCAGTCGGTAACAAAGCACAACGAAGCCGCTCGCTCACCCCTCCCTCCCCCCTCCGGTGGGATGGGGAGGGGAATCAGGAAGGAGAAAGAAAAGGAAAAAAACCCGAAACCTTGTGGGTTGAGATAAGGACAGTTTACTGGGACAAAACAAGGAGAGGATTTACAACAACAACAATGGTACTGATAAAAGAACGTACAAAACCCGAGTGATACACAGTGTAACTGCTCACCACCCGGAACCCGACACCCTGCCGCTACTTGCACCGAGAGCCGAAAAAGCCCGCGCCCTACCAGCCCCTCCTCCTTTATATACTGAGCATGATGTCACATGGTATGGAATAGCTCCTTGGCTAGCTCAGGTCAGGTGTTCCGGCTGTGCTGACCTGAAACCACGACAGTCCTTTTGGCGCCCAACGTGGGGCGTCAAAAAGGACTGTCGTGGTTTCAGGTCAGCTCAGTCGGTAACAAAGCAC
>VYZV01043722.1:0-16946 GCA_013401275.1 Pandion haliaetus | reverse complement strand
TTTGTTTTTCCTTCTTCTGTCTCCTGTTTCCCTTTGCTCCTTTTTTCGTGCCTCTTCTTTCTCCTTGAGTTCTTGAACTTTTTCCTTTTTTTAATTTGTCCTTCTTGCCAGAAAGCCTCCCTACACTTTATCCTGAACAAATATCTTCCCCAAACAAAATTCTTTTTAGAAATGCTAGCAAAATCCACTTAATGACTGTTGAGTGCAAACCACATTGAAATGCATAACTTACCATCTACTCTTGATTTTAATTACTGGGTCCAACTAGTAGTATCATTCAACTTGTTGGTTAAAGTACATAAATTTAGACATTGACATAAAGATGCTTAAAAGTGACCTAAGTGTGTAGGTTCCCATTACTGTTACAGGTATGCTTCTTCAGTAGCTTTAACATAAGCAGTGAGTACTTTTTGAGATATCCTAAGGCATCCTACATGATCTCCAGTTGATCACAAGTATCCTGTAGATCCTGTGTAACATCTGCCATGGATAACTTGGATCCCCAACACGTTTTGAATGGCAGCTGGTGCTATGTGTAGGACATAATCACGCCCAAAGATATTCAGTGGATTCTAGAGGTGTCATCAACCTGACCTAAAGAAGACATCTGCCTTTAGTCAGCTGGAGGGCTCTAGGCTCCATTGACTGCAGTGACTAGGTTTCTGATGACTACAGTGAGCAATGATTCCAGGAGCATGTTTGTAAAACTTATATTCAGTCTCCTAAACTTTGGTATCCTAGTTTGTAGGTTGAATCCCACCTTGTTTGTCTGCTAAAAATAGGTTTAAACTTCACCAGTTGTGTAGGTCCCACAAAGAAAGATGTATGAACTAAAGAAATTCAGTTGTGTCACCTTTGCCTATTTTTTCCATTAAATTGGCAGATGTGTACAAACAGTAGGGATTTGCACATGTGTGAATAGGAAAACCAGATTCGTTTGACACCACTGATACTTGCAGGCATGTGTTAAGCATTCATATAGTTTTCCCTATCAGTCATTTTACAAAAATCTAGCCCTTACTGAGGTTTTCTCAGAGTAATAGGCCCCTGCTCAAAAGGAAAAAAAAAAAAAACCAAACCAAAAAACAAACAAACCTGTGTTTAGGTTAAAGTATGTCCCTTTTTTTGCCATTACAGGGACATAAGTTTGTTTTTCAAAAGTAGCATTTGTTTTTTCAGCTTTCCTAAAAGATATTGGTCTTCCACATATGCTTACACTTTTGGTCTTAATTAGAACTAGAGCCTGTACATATACCATAAGTAGGGGGTTTTTTTCCAGTTTAAGAAATCAATTAACATATATTCTGGTTTATTTTTATATTTTATTCCTGATTTTTCTGGTTTCTTAATCTTTTTTTCACATTCTTGAAATAATGGGATCTCAACACCAGTTCAGTTAAAAGTATTTCACATTATCTCTCAGCTTCCTGCAAGTTACTACAAGAACACACATCCATGGAAAGTATAATTCAAAAACTGAGCTGAATAAATCTGTTAATGGCCTTATGTGAGAAAGTATTTCATTCTTTCAACTGACAAATGTTGAGGGAGGTGGAAATATTTGGTAAAAACACTAGTGATATAACAGAAGGAAATCTGTAGGGAAGCTCATAAGACTTAAAATGTTTAATAGTTAAAGACAACAAATAAGGGTTCTCACAGTGCACTCATAAAGAATACAGATGCTGGATTAAATATCTGGTCAAGGAGTTATTTATCAAATTAAAATCAACATCTTAACAGGTAGAATGTTCTCATTAAACTCTCATAAAAGCCTCAACCATGATATAAAATCCCTGAGCCTTTTTTTTAATTGTACTAAATCCTGTCAGGAACTTTTGTTATCAGTATCACATGCTATCCACATAACAATTTGAAAAGGACCCTGAAGTTTCTATGCTCTGCATAATTTCTTGTGTTAAAATTTATTCTTACTATTATATGAAAATAGTGTTATACAAATAAAACATCTACTAAAAATCCCTTTTCAGAATGTTGTTACCGTTAAGCATTGCATAAAATTAATATCAATTAGATTTATTATATTTAATAGGTTTTGTGTTATTTGGTTTAATTCAATTTCAATACATTTCAATTAAGCCCAATTTTTTTTTCCATTTTTTATTAATTCCAGTCACTATCAATTATCTTCAATTCATTTCATCTACTTGTGCTACATTTTCAGGTAATTCTCTATTAATTTCAATTAGTTTCTATTAATTTCAAGTGGGTTTTGTGACTGTAAACTGATTTCATAAGAAACAAATGTCCTTCTCTGATGTGGGCCTGTACTATTACTACTTGCCCTCATGCCATAAATGGGTGATTCAGGGCCAAATCCTCATACGTTGCTTACTGGCATAGTCCCAATAATGTCAGTGTAGCACTGTTGAGTGAGAACAGTCAGAAACCTGACATTTCCTTGGAACTAATGAATTTCTGGGAACTAAAGTCAGTACAAAATTCACCTTAAGGTACCATGAGGTCAGCACTTCACCCTAATCCTTCCAAACAAGTATACTAGTTAACCTGCCTTTTAGTTAAAGAATTAATGCTCTCGTTTCTCAATAATACTGCAAAACAGAAAGATGCTAATTCATTTTGACCCTTTTCAAGACGGTAGCTAATGACTTGATTCAATTGCCTAAGCAACAGGTGCCTAGTACAACCATGGACACCTAGTCCCATTTGAGATGCCCAGATGGCTCTTCTGTACAGCGTGGGTCTCACACAGGTTTTGTGTCTGCCAGCCTGTGCTGCTGTATCAGCGGTCATCACAGGCATATGTTTAAGCAATTGATCCAAACCCTTAATCAGTCTGGTCAAGAGAATATAACCCATCTCATCCTAAAATAGGATGAGATCACCTGCATTGGTGAAAGTCCAGTGACTATAAAGCTCTAAGCCATATTACTATATTGACTGTATCTCCATTGATTACAATGAGAATCAAGACTAATTTAGATGTTGACACACCGTAGAAATGTGAAAATATGTAAGATGAACATTATTTCAAATGCAGTCCTGGTTTTGGCTAGGATAGAGTTAATTTCCTTTCTAGTAGCTGGTATAGTGTTATGATTTGGGTTCATTATGAGAAGAATGTTGATAACACACTGATGTTTTCAGGTTTTGCTAAGTAGTGCTTATCCCAAGTCAAATATTCTTCAGGTTATCATGCCCAGCCAGCAAGAAGGCTGGAGGGGCACAAGAAGCTGGGAGGGGAAACAGCCAGGACAGCTGATCTAAAACGGCCAATGGGTTATCCCATATCATGTGACAGCATGCCCAGTATATAAACTGGGGGGATTGACTGAGGGGGGTGGATCACTGCTCGGGAACTAACTGGGCATCTGTCAGCACATGGTGAGCAATTGCACTGTGCATAATTTGTTTCTTATATTCCAATTAATTTATTATTATTATTTTAATTTTATTATTGTTATTATTATTATTTTCTTCATTTCTGTCCTGTTAAACTGTTCTTATCTCAACCCATGACTTTTACAGTTTTTTTCCCCTGATTCCCTCTCCCATCCCGCTGGGTGGGGGAAAGTGAGTGAGCCACTACATGGTGCTTAGTAGCCAGCTGGGGTTAAACCACGACAAATGTGGTTTTGGTGACCAGGAGACTAGCTTGTTTTTCATG
Source organism: Pandion haliaetus (assembly GCA_013401275.1). Classification (NCBI taxonomy): domain Eukaryota; kingdom Metazoa; phylum Chordata; class Aves; order Accipitriformes; family Pandionidae; genus Pandion; species Pandion haliaetus. The sequence goes on along the minus strand of VYZV01043722.1, from coordinate 13,297 downwards.
TAGGACAGATGAAGGATAAAGGAATATTCTTTTAAGCTGCTTCCAGTTTTGGACTCAGTTTAAACTTGTGATCACTGTAATTAAAACTTTCAATATTCTAAGTACATAGCTATTTTGGTTAAAACAATGATTAGGAGGGAAAAAGTTCCTATGGTGGAATAACATATATATATAACAATCTTGGGGAACAAGGACTAAGAGATTCATGATGGAGTTTGTAGAGATATATTGATTGATTTACTGTCAAAGTAGCAGTTACCTTCAAGCAAACTCTGCAAAGTGAACCACTCTCTTTCAGCTGCACCAAAATCACCCACAACAAACTTTTAATTTCTGATGTTAAAAAATAAAGTTAAATATCCTCTTTAGCATTTCTGCAATACAGGATTAATGAGGGATATCAGCAGGTTTTATACCCTAGAAATGCAATCTCCACAACATTCAAAAGTGAGGGAAAATTGTAATATAGTTAGCACCTGGCATGCATATCTGTACACTCAGCTGGGTTTGAGTCTCTTCTATCCATAAGCCACATCCCCTGTAACATAAGCCAGACATCAAAATCTGGTGGAAGAGCCAAGGCTGATTGGAGTCATTGGTGGCTTCACATTCTACTTCACTGAACTTTTGGAGAAGGTCCTGCAGCACAAGCAGTCCAAGGTTTTGGTGGTCAATCTTCAGTGTTTATTTTATCCCAATACGATACTTCCAGGAAACAGAAACTCAAAAGGTCTTTTCAAGCACAAAGTGTCTGATCATATCGTACAGGTCAGTAACACTTATGCAGGGAGGGTTGCCTATTTATTCTCACCAGAAACAAAAGCCAAACACTAATATCTGGATTTAGGAAGAAATTTCTCTATGCAGCCATACAATTACACAGTTTATTGTCACTGTCATCACTTCTCACCTCCTCCAAAATTACCATCAGCTACATATTTCTCGGTTTGGTGAACCACACCAAAACAGTTCAACCTGAAGTTTTTTCATCTGGTAGCAGAACCTGCAAGGGATGCACTAATAAAAACCCTCTTTTCAGCAGCTGAAAATGTGAATGAAAAAGCACTTTTCTGGATCAGTATATTCAACAAAGATAGTAACTTTTTTGCTTATGCAGACCAATGCTCAAAATAAGTTATGCTATTTAGACCAGCTGAGGTAGATTTGGCCTAGTGCCTCTTTTCTGAAAACTATTCCTTCGGATGGTTGAATTCCATGATTATTTCAGAATGCACAGATCCCAAGGATGGAGAGGACTGCAAAATAGTAACAGGTATGTATTAGAAATTTGCCTTTCCTTCCAGATTGAGTTATGACATTGGACTGCTACCGAGAAATAGAAGAGTGAACTTGGAATCACAGGAAAGAATTCTGCTTTTGAAGATGTTTCTGCCAGAAACAAAATAAATCAAACAAAACAGGGTTAGAAAGATATTCTTCAAACATGAAAATGAAAGCAGGAAAAATAGCATCTTATCCACTGCTGTATCAGCTGACACTCAGGAAGCTGGTGGGTTTTACTGGATATACACTGGTTTGGAAAAACGTATATACATTTGCATTATAAAAGCCCATATACAAATGTACTTTGGGTTTAAAATCCCATATGTTGGCTGCTGTACTAATATTGGTTCAAGCAAATTATGCCTTGGCTTCGCTAAATGCACATATCTGTTTCAGTTAGACTGTTCTAATTTGGCAACAGATACTGTATTATTTATTCTGTGGCACAGATCAGGTTATATAAAATTAATGGTTGAACTCCATTCATATGGACTGAATTAAAATGCATTGGTCAGAACAGAAAAGAAGGAGAGAGAAGGAAAGAGACCTGTTTTTGATTATATTTATGTCTGTTCCAGTATCAGCACAGCACAGTGATGAACAAGTGCTGGCTGCAGTTAATATACATTAATAAAAAAAAAAAAAAAAAAAAGCACTGGCATAATTTTTCCTTATGAAGGTTTGAATTTACAGCATACTGGTTTTTGTAGATACCAGTTTATGTTCAATTTGTTTTAAAATGCCCCAAAATATATATGGATTTTTAATATCACTGGTTTGCTTTGTTGTTAAGTATGCAAGTTTCAGGCAAATATTCTGGATGACCTAGTCCTGCTGCTCCTGTCTGTACAAAATGACCATGTGTAATCTTGTCCATGTACATAGGTCAGAATTCTATAATGCTGTACTAACCAGCTCTGTCCAATAGTGAAGTTCTTTCCCTACAGATATCCCATCCCATCCTCACCACATGGCAGAAAATTTACAGGTCAGGCAGGACTCTGGAGGGTTTGGAGGACAGACAGGAATGTCTGCAGAAATTAGTTGTATCATTGATAAATATCTGACCCTTCCTATAGCAAGTCATGGACAGGAATCAGTTATTGTACAGCTTTGTGGAGCCTGGGACCTACTGCAAGTCTTTGGAGTGACACTGTAGCTGTTAGTGACTGCTGTTAGCAACTGTGCTGCAGAGTATGGGGCTTGACATCCATTCTTCCAAGGACCTGATATATATAGCTACATTGTCTGCACCCCTACATGGCACAGGTGAGCTGAGATTGTGCTGTCTTCTCTTACATGTTGGAAAACCGTAACTTGGCCATGCCTCATGCCTTCCTGTAACTACTGTTTGCCCCTTTTCCAGCCTGCATCTGTGCACACTTCCACTTGGGCCCTGCTTTCATCTCCATCCTGTCCAACCTCGCTGTGAAGTGAAAACTCTTAGATATCATGGACAAGAACACCAGAAACATAATCAGGTTTTCCCTCTGGATCACCTCATTCAAATACTACCATTCCCAGAATACACTCAAGCTGTTAGGTCTCTTGGCTTCACAGCTTAATGAAGAATAATTTGTTCTGGCCAGAGCTGAGAAAAGTAGAGGCAATGCTTCCTTTCCAGTGGCATTCCCATTCCATTGAAGATTACTGCTATTATTCACACATCTAAGAGAAAGTGCTGCTTCATATTCCTGATGTGCACTGTGGGCAACCAAAGTGTCCTGTGCGTCTCAGACTCAACCAGGTTACTATTGCACTTCATCTTGTGAGCTCTGGCTGCAGCTTCAAAGAGTGATGCATCTGCTTGCCCACCCCCACACCTCCTGGCTTTGGTGACTATATCAAACTGTAGATAGGCAAGTGACTGCCAAGCTTAAGGAAAAAAAAAAACAAACCAGACCCAAAACAAAGCACACCCTCCAGCTGATGGGAAGCACGACAGTCCATCTTCTGAACAAGTAAATGCTGAAAGTAAATCAGCATTTGAGCTGATGCTGATGACTTCTTGCATGAAACCAAGAATTTGCTCCTCAGTTTCCAAGAATCCCAGTTTGATTTACCTGCATTATTGGAGGGATTGCACAAGGGAGCTCCACTCCTCACAAAGAACTGCTAGAAAAAAGCTCATGAAAGCAGGAGACAGAAGTTTCTTGGCTACTGGTCCACATTGTGATAGTTGCTTCTGGAACACATCAGAGTGACTGTAAACCTCAGCACTTTCAGAACAAAATGTAAAACATTCTTCCATTGACCTTGCTTTCCCACAATAACACCACATAAAATAACAGAGCAAGGAAAAAAAATACAGAGAGCTTTATGAGTGCACTTTAATAAATCAATAGGGGGTTTAGATACCACAGTGGTAGCTGCTGTATAAATACCCAGACAGGAAGATCCTGTCCTGGAAAATTAGAATAGGCAATTCCTGAATTTGTTATTGTCCAGTTTTACTTGAAGTAGGAGAAAGTCAGTATTATTTTTTCCCCACTGGCAGAGAAAATCCTGGTGTCTAACTCTCAACTGGTATAAATAAATATATCTCTGTGTCACTGGTGCTAGCTTGATCTATACCACCCGAGACGTTGCCTGTGTGATCCAGCCAAGAGAAGAACCACAAGTTGCTTGTATTTCTGATTATAAACAGATATAGGAAGAGCACAGTAGAGTTGAAATTATCTTTCATGGCTGCATGTAAGTAAAGAAAACAGAGGAAAATAGGCAAATGGTGTGAAAGATAGTGAAGTATTATTTCTAAGTTTCACAGAAACACTCAGAGATACTTTACAGTCTTGATGATTTCCTTTCTTTTACTGGTGTTTTTAACATGTTGCAGTGATATTCTTCATTATCCTTTTTTTGGACAATACTGTGTATATAGCTAAATTAACTGTTTACAGGCTAAGACCTAAGAACTGATTGTCACTTAAAGTCTACAAAGCCCATCTCTTAGAACACAGAAAACACACTGCATTTCTAATGCATCTTCTTGTTACCGTACAATGTCCTCTTAACTTTGCAAAGGAGAGGTGAAATGAATGCCATCTACATATGCAGACTCAGAAAAACAGCCTTTCCTTCAAAACAGGGGTTAATAAAATAGCACTTGATTAAGCTGAGCAGCACGGATTCTAGGAAACCAATATGTTAAGGAAGACAACTGAAGAGAGGGAAATGTAGAATTAGAAACATGGAGCACTGAGTGGTGTGGAGAAGATCATGGTTACAAACAGGCAGGGCAGAGTGGTATGGGAATGTCAAAAGCCAATTAAGGGCATGATGGAGCAAGGACCAGGTTTCTTGCAACAGAATGGGTGATAATGTCAGGAAGGCTCTAGAAGGATCACACTGGAGAATAGAAGAGCAATAATAATATGTGGCCAGGAAAGGAAGCTGTGAAGAATTGAATGTAATTGAAAGAAGAAATAGAGCTGCAAGGAATGAATGGAGGAAAGAGAAATGAAAATTAGACAGAAGATCTCTAGGAATGGATTAGCCAAAGTCCATCTTTGCAGGCTGAAAGATGAAAAGACAGAAAAAGCTAGTCTGGGGCTTAATTGCCACTGTCATAGCTAATGAATTATTAACAAGTAAAATAAGAAATTGAGTAAATCCTTTCTCTGTCTCAACCAACTCCCTCTTCTGACAGTCACCAGTGAAATGTACATGTCTTTTTACAATTCCTTTCCCTTCTCTTATGCAATGGCTGGCAGCGCACTGTGGTTTGATGGTTTTTTTAGGATCTCTCCCATGGCTCTTTTTGGATGCAATTCTCCTACCACAAACTTCCACAGTGTGAAAGACTCTTGATAAAGCTGTGCTGATGACATATCCACAGCAATTGCTCCAGTCCTTCCATGGGCCACCCTAGGCTTAAAGGTCATCATCATTTGAAGCCAGTGCCCTGAAGCCAAGCTTAATGATGTCAACAAGTGTGTGCTACCCACAGACCACAATGCTGAATTTTGTTTTCTTGCTCAGAGAACTTCCCATCCAGATTATACTGGAGCAAGGAAGGGACACACAACTAGGAGCCTGCTTTTAAAACTTTCACCATGAGTTCATCTAGAACTGCCAAAAAATGACAAATGAATAAAATATCCTTATCACATCTTGAAATACAACCGTCCACAGCATTGTTCTAATCTCAGGTATGGGCTAAACATCTCCCTCTGCCTTTTGAGTGATGCTTCTACATCATTTTCCAGCTAGAGGAGACAGCGATAATCCCTTTCTTCATACCTCAAAGAAGGTAAGTAGATGGGCACCAAAGAGAAGAGGTGAGCAGACAATAGTTTCCTCATCCCCCACTGCTACTGCACAGTGGACAGACAAAGTCTCAGTCACATGATGTGAGAAGTCCTGCAAGACTGAGAAATCCTTCCCATCCCCAATATCTCCAGTCACAATTGGCTATTGGTCCTGCAAGAGATTAGGAAATAGATTATAATTTTAGGAATATCAGAGGAAAAAAAGGGGAAAAAAACCACAACCCCCCAATCCTTTTAGAAGTTTCCAAAAAGAGAACTTTTTTATCTAAACATAGAACATGTTCAACCAAAGTGAACATCTTATGTCTACAGTTCATTTTGCTCATTTTAGCCAAAACCACTTTTCATTGGTAAGTGTTTTCAACAAACATTTACTGATTATGTTTGGCTTAGCTGTAGGGCTGCATATCCCTGCTGCCATAAGCCTGGTACATACATTACGTGTGCTTGGCAAATGTTTTGCGCTGAAAGAGTGCTCAGAAGATGGCATTCAACTGGTCCTTGAGGTAATACAGGCAGAAAGGAGAAATCTGCAGAGTCTACTACACAAAGGCAACCAGAATAGACCACAAAAAAGATGCACAGCCAGATTTAGAGAACATGTTAAACATAAGGAGCTTCTGGTGGATGCACAAATATGGGCATAGTTAACCCAGAGTAAGATCAGCACTCATGAATCAGCAAACACCAAAGGGAGGAATCAGAGGATCTGCTGCTGCTCTGTTTAGCCTGCTGGGATCTGTTGCAGCTTGTGAATGCTATGTGTTTTCTTCAAAAGGGAAGAACACAGCCCTGAAGCAGTCACTATCTGATTATGCTGACCAGAACCAAAGCACTGCTGTTGTCAGCTCCAACTGTTTTGTATTTTGCTTTTCTCCTTGCCAACTTTGCGAGCAGCTGTTTTCTCACTTCCCTGGTGTAAATCAGGAGTAGCTTCAGTCAACACAGTGCCATTTCTCTGTCTATCATGTGATAAAGATCTAATACATTCTTCCTCCTGGGAGAGCAAAATGGAGCCAAGAGTGTATGTTTGCCTTGTTTTCCTTGCTCTTACACCAGCATGTGACTCTTAACATAAGGGAATTATTCTTTGTATGAGTAGCAATGCCTGTCTAGATGAAAATAAGGAAGAATCAGCCCTATGTGGTACATCTTTTCTGTAAGCACAGTAATGTGAAAGTAATGTGAGAAATAGGGTAGACAGACACAGATTTAGGAATTCAGGATCTAGGAATACACTTCTTGTGTATTAGTGAGACTATTGATATTAATTGCAGCTATGGGGGTCAGCTTATGCTGGGACTGAGGAGGAGACTTCTCTGCTGAAAGCCAAGTAGAGCTGACTGTGCTCTCAGGCCTTCCTGCAGATGGGCTAATCAGTGGGATCACCTCGTAGCCAACTCAAGTGCCCGCATCCTGCAGCCCAGGTAAAGCTCTCTCAGGCAACTGACAGTAGTCTGCAGCTGTAGTAGGAAATTAATATCATATTAAGCACCTCTACATACTGCCATAATGAATAAAAATGTGGCTTGGAAGACTTTAAAAATGTCAACCTTTAAATTCATCCTGATTTTATGTCAAGGTATCATGTCCAGCCTGATCTTCAGCAGCTGGAAAAACAGCACAACTCTTGAAACTTTGCAGGGGCAACCTATTTTTATCCAGTTTCAACACTCATTTACAGCTGGGTGAGGGAGGCCATCTTATCTCCCATGCATTAGCTAGTATACCTACATGTACAACTAATGGTAAGGCTATGGGATGAAAAGGAACAGGATGGCCAGGGAAGCCGTGGAGTCACCATACATGGAGGTGCTCAAAGAACGCATAGATGTGGCACCTCAGGACATGGCTTAGCAGGCATGGTGGTGTTGGGTTGACAGTTGGACTTGATGATCTTAAAGGTCTTTTCCAACTTAAATGTTTCCACAATTCTGTGATAAAAGACAACTCTTGACCTACTCAGCTAACCTTTCTGCCATCTATCCTAATTCAGGGGCAACAGAAGTCCTAGCAGACCTAACTGTGGGTGATGCAAACTGTCTCCTGCTCTGTCACAATATTATATGCTTGCACCCGCCACTTCGCTGACCCCNGGGGGAGGGCGGTGCCCTGCCATCTCCATCATGCGTGGGTTGGCAGCTCACTGTGAGGAGCAGACACGAGAGGGCAGCGCTGCCCCAGGCATGGGCACTCCTGCACACCGGGCTGCTGTGGGCAGAGTGGGCAGACTGGGCAGCGGTGGGTAGCAGGCGCTGGTGGAGACCTCAGTTGTCCCTGCGTTGGGGACTTTTGCTACTCTTCCCAGGCAGGACCACACTGCACCTGCTGTTCTTCATGGTATCCACACATAATCTGAAAAGGGAACAGTATTTGCAGGTGTTAAAAATTATTCAGGGTAGTCAAATCTAGCACTGACTGCAAAGAATCACAGGATTATCTTGCAGTAGTGTCTAAGTAGGTAATAAAATCGCTGAGAAAATTTAATTTCTAATAATACAAAGTAATGCACATGTGGAAAAATAGCCCTAACTATACATATTCAGTGATGGCTCCAAATAATCTTTGTATCACTGTACTTCATTCATGTATTCCAAATAGTATGTTCAATACTGATCACACTGTCTCAGAAAGGATATAGTAGAACTGGAAGAGGTAGAGAGAAGGTGACAAAGATGATCAAAGGCATAAAACACCCTCTAGAAAATGAAAATGAGTGGTTATGGTGGATCTAACAGAGATCTATGGAATCAGGAACGGTGTGAAGAAAGTGAGGAGGGGAAATAATTCATTTTTTCATGGTACAATATCTGCAAGACACCCAAGGAAATGATCAGTCAGGAAATTTAAAAGTGGTTTTTTTGTTGTTTTGCTTGGGTTTAGTTTGTTTGTTTGGTTGGTTTAGTGTGGTTTGGTTTTTTTTTTCCTTTTATGCTGCACATTGAACTGTGAAGCTCTGCCACAGAATTTTGCAGCGGTCAAAAATTATACATAAGTTCAAATAAGAGATTAGACATCCATGGAAGTCCACAGATCAAGCAGCTATTAAACACAGCAGCACATCTGCGGTTGCCAGCTCAGCAGTCTCTATACTACTTACTGCTGGAAAGTGGAAAGTTGTCCCAGGGGATCACAATGACCTTTTCTCGCACCCTAGGCTGTTCTTACACTCTTCTGGGCATCTGCTCTAGCTATTATTGGAAACAATGTCCTGATAAATGTTTGTCCTGATCCAGTATCTTACATCTCTGTGTTAGGGGTGGTGGTGGGGAAATCTGACTAGACTAGTATGTTAATGTAGCCAAGATCCTGCTGTTTTGCTTCTCACAGAAATCATCTGGGCCCACAAAAATCCTATGACCAATTGTAAATATAATTTGCATAAATGATCATACTCATTTGCATACAGTTGCTTCCTTTGCTTCCTTCCCTCAGGGACTGACAATCTGTTCCCACTGCAGTAAATTTGGGATTGGCTCACACTTCACTGTCTGAATTAGATAATTTCCCTTCCCTCTTATTTATTTCTTACATTATATCACACTTCTTTTGAGGTTGAGCCAAGTCCCCACCTCACCATATTTCTACCTTGCCTGATGTCTCTTCAGTCCTTCCAAGAAAATTCACTATTCTTCTTCGATGAATATTTGAATAGTCCCCACAATGTGTAATATCATCAGCAGAAAGGATTAAGAACTCTTTATCCTTTTGATATCTATTAAAGCTTGCCCTAACTCAAAACTGTAAAATACTTAACAGACAATGTGTGAAACTGTTAGGTATAAGGCAAATAACCTCTTGCTTAATCTACCCCTTCATTTTTTGAATTGTGTCAAAATGACCTAAATCACAACTTTTAGCAAAATGAGATTGGCAGGCACTTTAGGTCATAGTATCATAGACTCGTCGAATCATTTAGGTTGGAAAAGACCTTTAAGATCATCGAGTCCAACCATCAACCATGCCTACTAAACCATGTCCTGAAGCGTGTTGTCTACATGCTTTTTCAATACCTCCAGGGATGATGACTCCACCACTTCCCTGGGCAGCCTGTTCCAATGCCTGACAACCCTTTCAGTAAAGAAAATTTCCCTAATATCCAATCTAAACGTCCCCTGCCGCAACTTGAGGATATTTCCTCTCGTCCTATCACTCGTTACTTGGCAGCTGAGACCAGCACCCACCTCACTACAGCCTCCTTTCAGGCAGTTGTAGAGAGCGACAAGGTCTCCCTTCAGCCTCCTTTTCCCCAGACTTTCTCCAGGTCATTTAAGCCACCTCTCTCCCTCAAAAATAAAACTTCCCAATTCAGGTGGAACAAATGCACAAACCAGATGTTGTATTTTATTTTCTTTTAGTGAGAAAATGAAAAAAAAAAATCTTTCTCATTAACCTAGCTCCTTTTTTCAGTTTTCAATTCAACTGCCAAGTAAAACAAAGCAAAGAATTTTTTAATGAAGCTCTACCATGATTATTATGAACAAACACACCATTATTGGTCTGTTCTTCACTGTCTGTAGATGGCTGAGGAGGATAAGAGCACAGATCTGTCTTCTTCCTATCAAGATGTGGCTAGTCTTTCTTCTATGACTGCTTCTGTCTTCTGCTCAGCATGATTTTAGACCTGTAATACCAAGATTATAGAAGATGTCCCAAAAATCTGTTAAAATCCCATAAAAGGCTGAATTTCAGGCTGAAAACCCTAAGACTAGAGCTGCCCATGTTTTCTTGCTGCACAGCACTATCAAGAAGCATTCACCAGGAATAGGGATACCAACACTCAACTGAAGATTTAAAGTTCATGTCATAGAATACTGCTCTGGATCACTGCAGCTATTTTCTGGTCATCAAACACCCGCCATAAAGGAGATAAAGTCATTTAGAGGGGTGAGTACAATTAAAGGGCACTTCAACCATGAGAACACAACTTTTCTGTTTTCTTTCCTGATGTGAGAAGTTTATGTAGTTCATGTGACTTCCATACGTTATTAAAATTTGTCTGAGAGGTATTATGTGAGTCTGTAATTGAGGGATGGACTTTCATTAAATTATTGTTTCTGTGTTCTTGTTCATTCCTTCCCAATGATTTCAGATGTGGGGCTGTTGGGCTGATGTTTCATTGTTTCAGAGCACGTGCAAGTGTCTCCAGTGAGATATTGCTCCCTTGGACTGGATACCCAGAAGAGTTTCCCCCTGTGCAGGTATTCAAGCACCAGTAATGAGACATGTGCTGGGGTTCCTTGTAAAACACGTGCAAGAACAGAATGAGGCAGGATCCGCTTCACAGGCAGCAGGAGTGAGGCATGAAGTCACTGGTCACACAAGTCTATGCAAATGTATGGAGCAAATCCTATTTGGCTAATAGCCAGCTGTATATTTTAACCACCAGGCAACCCCTTCCCTCCATTAGAGGGTACAGTCATCACCTCTGCAAAACTAGAGTATCACTAAAAAGAGACCAGCTGAGCTTCCCTTCTGTTTCCTCGAGATGTGTGATGCCGTGAAAATACTACAGGCAGTGTGAGCTGGTGCACGAATGGAGCGAACAGCGTCATGAATTAAAACGCGGCATTTGTTTCAGCTCTTGTGCTAGAAACCATTGCATAAAGAGGAAACCCACAATGACAAATGGTCTCCCTCTGTGTAAATTACTGTGGCAGGAGGAGAGAATATTAAAATGTGGTAGCATTTTGGGATAGCATGGTCAAAATGGGACAATGTTTGGTCAGGTACAGTACCAGCCATGTGAACCATAGTCTCATTTTCAGGTCATCTCCAATCTGGGCTGCATATCTTCTATGGAGTGTTATTAGTTCATGATAATCACACTCTCTGCAGTTCCTTTACTGCTATTATAAAAATGCTTTTATGTTGGGTAGATGTGTTATTTATTACGTGCTAGGAGGAAATGAAGTTGGTAGTTCTGAATGTTGAACAGCAGTTGGAGCTGAGCTGCACAGTTCCAGGTCCTAAGAACTCTGTCTCCTGTTTCATAATAATAATAGTGATTTATCCCCTGTGCTATTAAGCTGTTTGAATGACTCCATGCAGATCTTGGGGCCAGCATTTTATTTCTGTCATGTAAGCTGAAGCTGTAATAGCAAGGGCTGAGTCTTTCTTTCTTTCTTTTTCTTTCTTTCTTCCTTTCTTTCTTCCTTTCTTTTCTTCCTTCTGTATTTTCTTCCTTCTTTCTTCCTTTCTCCCTTTCTTCCTTTCTTCCCTTTTCTTCCTTCCATATTTTCTTCCTTCTTTCTTCCTTTTTTCTTCCTTTCTTCCCTTCTTTTCTTCCTTTCTTATTTTCTTCCTTCTTTCTTCCTTTTTTCTTCCTTTCTTCCCTTCTTTTCTTCCTTCCTTATTTTCTTCCTTCTTTCCTTCTTTCTTTTTCTGTTTTTATCTTTCTTTCTCTTTCTTTTTCTTTCTTTAACTTTTTCCCTTCCTTCCTTCCTTCTTTCCTTCCTTCCTTCTTCTCTCTCAGCCCCTCTCCCCCCATGTTAAATGAGGCAATATATCCTATTGTTACATAAAACAATTCTCATATTTGCACTTCACTGAAGCCAGCCAAGATGTTATGCTGTCCCTAACCACACTGCTTAGAATTCTTCCCTTTTATTTGTATGCCTGTAAAGGACCACACTGATGTGATCATGCCTATGATTTAAACTACACCTTTTTTTTTTTTTTTATTTGGGAGGTATGTTTACCCTAAAAATACAAAATTTTAGTCAATTTACATAACCCTGAAATCTTCCAGAGAGGGCTCAGACTGCACTGACTGTGGGAGTGTTGCCTTATCTCCCCCAGTAATTTATTACACCTAAAGAATTTTACCTAAAACCTCCTTCAGGAAAGTGTGCTTAGTTGGGCAGATGGTACAGCTAAACATTTGTTGGCTCATACCCCTGTGCTGGGGACATTTTTGAAGTTATTGTTACGCATCAATTGAAAAATTATTTTAAAATTTAGTGTATTTAAAACCTCTGTTTTAATATGAATAAAATGATCTGGTGTAAAGTCTGTTGGCTTAATTCCTATTTCTGGCAGTACACTGATGCAGCTCAACTGAAGTGGGACTTACCCTGAATGGCAAGGCATTTTTTCAGACCAAGCTTTTTGAACACCTACAGTACCATATGTTTTCTGAGTATTAAAAAATCTTTGATGAGGTCAACGGGTTCAAACACAAAATGAGAAATAGAAGACAGGACTGCCACTTTTTACTTACCAGTGAAATATCCCAAGTTTAAATTTCCAAATTTTCATTGAGAAATAAAGCAAAGTTCTTAAACACTAATAAAAACCCTGGCAGGTTCCCCTCATATTAAGTCTTCTCTAGTATTTAATTTTGAAGTGTCCATAGATAACTTAAAAGGGTATTAAGAAAATATGAATATGTAGGCTAATAAATATTTAATTCTTTGCCCCAGAGCCTAAATTATTGTCGTTAGTTATGGTAGCAACTAGACCTGGGTGGCTTTTCCTGCATCAGTATTTTTTTCTTTCTGTTTTCTTTTTTTCCCCAGAAAAACATGACACTGATGAATATTTTAAATGTCTGATGATTTTACAGGTTGGGGTTTTTTTCTGAAATTGAAAATATAAAGCTGTTAAGCAAACCCAGACAGTCCATTTTGTACATGTTTTTCCAGTGGCTGAAAAGAACTTTTGTTTTCAACATCTATACATTTCTAAATCTTTTAAGATAAAAACCCTCAAAATAAAACAAAGTATTTTGATTTTTTCAA
>VYZV01043721.1:0-41980 GCA_013401275.1 Pandion haliaetus | reverse complement strand
CCTGTAACTTAAGTCATCTAACTGATTTGCCCTCCTCGTGCTGGGAGTAGTGTTCCTACATCTTCCTTAGTTTAAGGGCTTTCAAAGGTTTTCAGAGTTCTTCAGAGTAAGAAGTCCTGTTTTGCCTTGAGCTGTAAGGAGAGTAGCTCTTTGTTGTATTCTTACCATGTGGGGTAGAACATTTGCAACTGGAATAGGGTTAGCTGGCTGATTCATGGGTCTATTCCCTTGTTTCTCTGACTAGCTCTGTGGTAGAGAGTAGTGCCTAATGAGTTACTGTTTGGTTGAAGGCTATGGCTGAGGACTTGGGGGACCAAGATAAGGCCAAACAGATTCAAGATCAGCTTAATGAACTTGAAGAGAGAGCAGAGGCCCTGGATCGTCAGCGAACAAAAAACATTTCTGCAATCAGGTAAGAAGCAGATATTGGGAATTTTCTTTCTTAAATAGCACCAATGAAAATATATGGAGGAGAGAAACTAAAGCAGTAGTGAATTAACTGCAAGATTTTGTCTCTTCTTTCCTGTAGAATGTATTCACGAAATGTGTATCATGATGGCTCTGTTAGTGTTTACCTATCTTCACCTCCTTGCATCTGTCATTCAGTTAAAACTGTCAAAAATGTAAATTCTCTTCCACTCACCCCAGGTAGCAGTTGTATTGCAATAAGAGTAATTTATGATCAGGATGAAGCTGCAAGAATGCTGTCAGGCATTTTATTGTGTAGGGATTGATAAATGGCAGTCACTTTCTTTTTCTTTCCCCCCCCCTCCTTTTTTTTTTTTTCCCTTTCTGCAGTTACATCAACCAGAGAAACAGAGAGTGGAATATCGTTGAGTCTGAGAAGGCTCTTGTGGTAAATAGTGCTGAATTAATACTTCTGTACAAGTAGACATGAAATGATGCAAAGGGGGATAATTGCATGGTGAAGTTACTCAATTTCTTTTAATGATGTAATCAATTTTTTTACTGATCTATAAAGTCTTTCATATAGGCAGATTACATGATTTTAAAGCAGATTGGTTTATACTTTTGATCAACTCAATTATCAGCAGATTACTGACTGTAATAGTGACTTAGTGCATTTTGTATGGGAAAGAAATCAGAAAGGAGACTTCAGAGAATAAAATAGTAAAGGAAATACTCAATTCTCTGCAGTGACACCTCTATTGAGAAAAAGTTAAGCTTGTTATCAAATGGTTAAGCCTCAAGTAGCCTGAGAGTTGTGCACGTATTTTCTGTGTTGTATTCAATAAGGGCTTTTGACCTGTGAAGCATAGGACTGTGGGTGTGTCAAAATCTTTCTAACCTGTAATGCTGTTGCTGGTTTTCCTCTGATCTTGATATACATAGCTGATGAGTGCTTGCATGGACGGGGTGCTGTGGGAGGATTTACAAGGGTGCAGGTAGCTAACTCTGCAAAACCACGTGCTTTTTCTTCTTCAGGCTGAAAGTCACAGCATGAAAAACCAACAAATGGACCCCTTTACTAGGCGGCAGTGTAAGCCCACAATAGTGTCTAATGTGAGTGTAATACTTAAGTTCAATTGAGGCAATTTACAGAGAAACAGAAACCGATGTAATGCAGACAGTAGGAAAGAAAATGTTTGTATTAATTCCCAATTGTGCCATATGCTATTAATGCTCTGGATGCCAGGGTGAGATACAGTTGAGTGAGATCCTGGTCTCACTATCCCAAAAGAAGGAAAAAGCGGTTTGGGGTTTGTTTTGTTTTGTTTTTAATGCAAAGTGTGAACAACATGAGTGATGTGTACCTGGAGAAGCAACTGTGGTTTAGACTTCTGTAGTGAGTACTTCTATGTAGAATTACTTGGATTTAGTTAGCTCTGGGAAGACAGTTTGCCGTAGGTGTGAGTTTCGCTTCTAATTAGTTGAAATTTTCCTGAAAGATCTGTGACAGTCGAGAGGAGACCAGACATCTTGGGCCTGTGATGGACAAAGTTTAACACAAACTTCCCCCATGATACTGTGGCAAAACCTGCTACTGCAGTCCCTTAGCTATATAAATGATAGATAGCAAGGTGACCAGCTCCTGCTTCTAAGTAATCTGGCTTTGTTGGGGCCTATTCTGGAATAGTATACGGTTCTGGTATGATACTTAAAAAAAACTGGTCAGGTTGGCTCTCATGAGTCTCCACAAACTGGGAAGTGAATAGAAAAGGAATTTTATTGCAAGGCTGGAATTAAATAATTATTTCTGAAATAATTCTTTATTAGAAAAGAATCATAACTGAGTAGCTTTATTATGGTAGACAACTATTATGTAAAGAAAATAAGTCTTCTAAGTATGTCTTCTCTCTGGTAGAGCGTTTCAGCCAGAACTGTAAGCTGAAAGCAAATACATCTAGCAATAGCATTAAGACTAGTCCCAGGAGCAAACCATATCAACAAGAAATGTATTTCTCATTTTCTCAGAGAGATTTTCTGAAGGATAAGTTTTAGTTTGTTACTGTCAAATGCATTACACAGGTATCGGGATGATTTCAATTGTCTCTGAGATCCTGAAGATTGGGCTAACTTATCTACAGCCTCTTACGGTTTTAGATTCATGAGTAGGAGCGCTATTTTAACAAAATGGCAGTAAAATTTTCACCCATTTAAATAGTGATGATTTTTTTTTTCTTTCTTTCTTTTTTTATTTTCCTTTTTCCCCTCTGCAGTCCAGAGATCCTGCTGTCCAAGCTGCCATCCTTGCCCAGCTAAATGCAAAATACGGGTCTGGTGTATTACCAGATGCTCCAAAGGACATGAGTAAGGCAAGTTTCCATTTCTGTCTCTTACGTTCCTCCCACTGTCACTTTTTTGTTCTAGAAGCTTATGACTAATAGTAGATATGCATGCTTCAGTTCTAGAAATAGGTATCCTGTAGAGGATTATCATAGAAAAGAAACAGCTTTTTCTTTCTTGGGGAAAGAAAATCTAGTTTCTCTAGCAGTATGAAAGCTAAACTAAGCACGTTTGTGACAGAAGTGGGGAAAAAGCATTTTTATCTCTATTTAGCTGGACAGATAAGGGTTGGAGACTTACCTGTAGTTTTTATTTCAGGGTCAAGGGAAGGATAAAGATGTGAACTCTAAATCAGCCAGTGACCTCTCAGAAGATCTTTTCAAAGTGCATGACTTTGATGTAAAGATTGATCTTCAGGTTCCCAGTTCAGGTAGGTGTTACAGCTGAGTTTGGGGATGTGATTGTCCAGCTCATTATGGTAGAGGTCACTTCTTCAGAATAGTTCTTTCAAAATCACTGGTGGGCTTTTGAAAATGGGAGCAAGGACTCTGTGTTTGTCATCTTGGCAAGTATCTTGAACTGAGGAGGAAGGGATGTGCGCTAGTGACATACATTGAGAAAACAAGAACAACTGTGTTGTGTTAAACTGAAAGCCTGTATATCGCCATCCCCTTGCTCCAAATGCCTATGGAGGAAAGGATGTAATGAGTGTTTTCTGAAGTACTCTTCCAGTCTGCAGTATCTATGACTTGCATAATCTTTGGAGAACAGACAAGAGTGTTGTATTTAATAAGCCTTGATACCTACCTTGGTACTTACTTCGTTAATTTGTCTAATCACTTTTGAGGACAGATAAGTTTTGGGTGTCTGTGATGTCCCGTTCCATAATCTGTGTACATGCTATGTGAATAAAGTATTTCTATTTGATTTTGAACCTGCTGCTTTACCAAGTTGCTGTTCCCTAGCTTTGGTATTGCAGATGGTATTGAAGCAAAATTTTAGGGGAACCAAAACTGGGCAGGGAGTGAAGGTATGCTTATAGATGCAAACTTACTGATGCTACGTCTCTGTGATATTTACTTTGAGAGCCTGAGATGTGTGGCAAGAACAGTTTAGTGACATAGAATCATTTAGGTTGGAAAAGACCCTTAAGATCATCAAGTCCAACTGTTAACCTAACACTGCCAAGTCCACTGCTAAGCCACGTCCCTAAGCACCACGTCTACACATCTCTTAAATGCCTCCACAGCTGGTGACTCAAGCACTTTCCTGGGCAGCCTGTTCCAATGCTTGACAAACCTTTCAGTGACGAATTTTTCCTAATATCCAATGTAGACCTCCCCTGGTGCAATTTGAGGCCATTTCCTCTGGTCCTGTCGAGCTGTTTTCCAGTGGAGGGAAAGCATGGGAGTATACCAGTGCAATTTGACTCACAAGGCTTATTTTTTCTCGCGTTACTGGAAGGATTAGCACTGAAGTTTCTTGGAGGACAACAATTTAAGGAGTACTATAAGAATGCACAAAGGCTTAAAACCTTGTCAAGAAGGGAAAGTAGAAGAGGTTGTCTTTCCAGACTAGGTCAAGATTGCAGCTCTGTACCTAAGACTACAGAATGAGGTAGGATGCCAAGAACAGGAGACTTCCTAAAGCAGATAGTGAGAGTTACGAACTTCAGAGAGTTAGCAAGCAGATGAAGGTTAGGCACTAAAGGACACTGAAAACAAGGAAGGGGACTAAAAGGAGAAGGATGAGAGAGACACAATGTAGGTAGAGGTTTAAGTATTGCTGTTCTGTTTTTTTTCCTCAAGACAGAACACCATTTTGGCATCTTGCTTTGTGCAGTCTCCTTTCTTAACAGAAGAACCTCGGGATTGGTTAAAATGTGTATTGTAGACATGGATAGGAAGTTTGACTTCTGTCCACTTATTATCTGTCTCTTTGTGCTTGCTATTCTCATGGGATAATGATTTATCAAAGATGCCAGAACTGAGCCTGAAGGCTCTGTTTATATTGTGATTTTAGCGTGCTATAGAGTAGTCTTCCTACCAGCAGAAAGCTGGATTAACAAACAGTCAAAATAGCACATGCTTTATCTATGAAGATAATAATACAGGCAGTATCTGGTAGCTTAACTGAAGTTCTAACCTGATGCATACTGGAGAAGCCAAATATGATTTTGTGGTGAAGCTGTCAGCAAAAGCAACAAGTAAAAATCTGTAGTTTTCAGGTATTTCGGTCCTCACTCTTTTCTTATCCCCAACAGAATCTAAGGCACTGGCCATCACCTCCAAGGCTCCACCAGCAAAAGATGGTGCCCCCCGGCGATCATTGAACTTGGAGGACTACAAAAAGAGGCGGGGGCTTATTTGAGCATGCCCACTCTGCTGCTTCTGATCCTGCATGCTCCATGACGATGTCCTACCTTTTCTTCCTCCCTTTTCAGTTCTCCCTTCTGGGTTGGAGCAGCAATGGAGCTGGGAAGAGACTCTTTAAAACTGCCAGTCATCTGTAACATAAACCATTCAACTATTTACTGTATAGACCTCCCTTCTTGCCCTTTCCTCCTGCCCCCCTCACAAATGTGGATCTGTGCTATTTGGGGTTTTCCCATTTCTTTTAGTTTGAGTTTTGTTTTTATTTTGTTGATGCAGCTCGTTGGTCCACTCTGTGTTCAGTATTAGCCTGAGGTCTGGATTTCCGTAGGAATCTCATGGTGGTCACAGAATCAGCACTTGGTGATCTCCCCTTACATACCACCACAGGCATGGTGAATAAACATTGGCGCAAGACCTTTGTGGCTGGAAGGTCATCTGCACTTTCTTCCTCTTTTTCTTCCTCCTTCATCCTAGCTTTGGAGAAGGGAATCTTCAAAAACTGGCTTAGGTTCAAAGTGTAAATTTTTTTGGGAGGGTTGTGTGACTTTTTTTCAGGTGTTTTTTATCATTTTTAAGCTGCAGTACTATTTGTATCCGTCTGTCACAGTTCTTTACGGCTGTTTTGAATTTCTACCAGCTGTACTTGAGCATCTGAAATTGCAAGAAACAAACTCATTAAATGTGATTCTTCTTACTAAAACGGCTTGGCTGGTATAGCTGTTTAACTTGATGTTCCCTTTTTTACTTACACTTAACTGGTGAGAGAGAGGTACACAGCTCTTGATGTGGGACTTGTCATCCATAGCACGTGCAGAGTCTCCAGCTGTAACTGAGTGGAGTAGCTTTTTCTGGGATGGCCCTGGGGTGTTCATTGGTTGGGCTTTAATTTCTTCTCCAAGCCTCCGATATTATATATCTTTTTAAGTCATTGTGTCTTCACTGGGCTCCAGCTCACTTTGTTCTTGCTTTGTGAACCATTTAAACGGGGCTTCTATAAACAAACAAATAATAATAATAATAAAATCACTTTGTGTGGAAGGGGAAGGGCACAATAAGGACATCGTAGAAAGGTCCGTGGGTAATGTATGAGAGGTAGCTGATGCACATTTTTCCTATATAAACTGGTACAAGTGGAGTGCAACACTAGCACAGGAATTGTATGGCTTTATGGAATATTTGACTGGACACAAGGTGACAGCTAAATTATCACTCAGGTGTTTAAAAAAAAAAAAAACCACAAAAAAAACCATAAAAGAATCAAAGTGTAAATATAAGTGACATTTAACAAAGAACTTTTCCAAACAAGATACAACTGAATATATGGAGCTAAGAACTAAATTAAAAGAGAATTAGAAGTCTAAAAGATTAGAGGCCCTCGTTCAGGTAAGCGTGCAAGCACGTGTTTGTTCCTACTCAGTCCAGTACGTATATAATAACTTAAGCACTGAACTGGATAGGAATGTTTCTGGGGGACCCTGAAGAGGGAAAATGCTGATGCTCTTCTTCTGTCAGAGCATTACTGTTTTTCTGAAATCATACACTGGTTACATTTAAACCTGTGTTTGATACTTTCTTGTTGGATTCTTAATGCAACTTTAATCTAGTTCTTATTTAACTTTCTCTTCCTTTTTTAACAGTAGCTTTAAAGAAACATCATGTAATTGTGTGCAGATTGATACTGTGTATAAAAAGAAAATCAACCTATGAAGCAGCTCTTATCTACCGTGTAAACAAATAATTAGAAATCCTTCAATACATATTTACCGAATAGTCCATAGTTCTAGGACACATGTGGGTTATTCTGTAAATATGGAATCATAGTGTGCTTTATTTGATGGCCTATTTTAGCAGCTTCTCTGGAGTTGTAGTAGGCTCTCATATATATGTACTTTTAACTTTTTAAGAGTGGATTTATGGAATCTACCATGATAACTTCATAGGAGACATCGTGATTCACTGTGTAGATACGCATATGATATGATTTTGTTTTTTTCAACAGCTTCAATTATGTTACAGATTTGTAATAAAAAAATTCGAAACTTATTTTGCAATAGCCAGTTTTCAAAATAATCACTCTCCAATGCTTTGCAGAAATAATTGCCAAATAAAGTGATTCAGGAACTGTTTTTTCCACAGAAATGCCTCAGAGCTCTGAGGCGCAGTGACAAGTGGTCTCTAAAGGTAAAGTTAACTCAAATTCAGTATTTTTAATATGCTTGCCCTTGATATATTGGTTTTAGGTAACTTGTACATCTGGTAACACAAGAATAGTCTGTACTACAGCCAAAATGTCCACAAGACTCGTACAGTGTTACAAGTAACTTTTAGTGGAGATAACTGAAACAGAGGCGATGCAGTGAGTTTAGAATGCAGATCTGAACGATGGACTACGTCCTAGTTATCTGCCACTATGAAACTGCCACTTACCCTCTCAAAAGTCTCTGGATTCTGCTGAAATACTGTTTTTAAGAGAGGCAACAGTCAGTAAATTATCATGCAAACCTCTTCTATTGAGAATAATACATCAAGAAAGTACTTTTGAATAGTTACAGAACTGTGTATGAAAGCTGTAATCTTTTTTCCTTTAAGTGCATGTAAAGGTGAGTGACTACACCTCCCACTCATTAGAGAGGGAGAGATTTGTTTGCTTTGTTTCATTGGTGTCCTAGCATAGTTCATCACAACTGTACAGACTTCTATAAATAAACTTGGTTTGTTGGTTTAATAAGGTTCATTGTTTATCCCTTGATCTGAGGTGCTAAGGGTTTCCTGTCTGGAACTTGGTTTTTTAGAAACTGACACTTCATTTATCACTTGAACACAACAGGCATCACTTGAAACAGGACAAGTTCTGCCAAGATGGAGGGAAAAAAATTTTCACCCTTAGGACAGTCAGAGAGTGGACTAGCTTGCCCAGAGAGATTGTTCTGTCTCTATTGTGGAGGTTTTCAAGAGAAGGCTGGATTAAGCCATGAATAACATGATCCAAACTTGTAGCTTACCCAGCTTGGAGCAGGAGGGTGGACTGGAGACCTCCCTGAGCTCCTCTCTGACCTGAATTATCCTATGATTCTATAAGTAATTCCATATTGCTTTCTCCAGTTTTGTCTGTCTGCCCTGCATGTACTGCCCCCCCCCCTCCATCCCCCTTCCTACATGCAGCACACAGAATTTGTCTCACAGACGTGTTCAGGCTTACCATGAGCAGTGCGGCATTTCCCAACACACACATCCTGAGACTCTCTGGGTGTGTACGTCTGTAGAGTTCATGCTAGGGCTGTCTGTGAAACAAAATTGTCTCTATAGATTTATCACTGAGCAGGCTGGAGGACTCAGCCTGTTACACTCTAGAGTGAAGAGCTGTAACAGATTCCATGAGCAAAGTGTTCCTTTGATGCACTTTGAACAACAAAATAGACTTTGAGTTTTCTACCTCCTTACGAGCTTTTTTAAATGCATATGCTTTTAAACTGCTGTGCAAGGTCACAGATTTTGAAGGAATCTTTAGGGCAAAGGATCTTGAGCGTGGGTTGACAGTTTTTAACTGGCTTTGGGAAGGATACTCAACCAAAGGAAATGTGCCTCACAGTTAGTTCATTCCTAGCAGAAGGTGGAAGCAGAAGGTGGTGAGAACTGAAAATGGGGAGTCTGCACAAATGCTTCGCTAGTATACATAGAGGGGAGTAAAAAGACACGTGGATGTCATCTCAAATTTGGGCTTTGGCATCTTTGTTTTTTCCTCCCATCTTAACTAGAAGATAGTTAAGCTTGTCCAGACCACTTCAAGCTTTGAATTTTGTGGTTCTTAATTGTGGGAAATAGGTGCTGTAAATTTGATATTCAAACTACTGATACATATGCAGTCTTCCTACCTTCAGCACAGTAATTTAGTCTTTTAGAGGGAGATGCTTAAGTAGCCAAATAAATGGGTGAATTTTCTTCTTCCATTTTTAGCTGGAATGGTTAAGCACTCACTGGTTCTACCTTACCACCAGCATCAACTGCTTGAGATTTTAGCCCCCCTTCATGCTCAGTGGCTGAAGGAGTATCATATGAGCAGTTTCTTTAGTCTCATACCATGTGGAGTTATCTGGGTAAGAAAACAAAGCTTTATTTTCTGTTTTGTCAGTTGGACTGTGGGGGTAGTAAACATGAAGAGAGTTGTGGTGGTAACATCTTGAACTTTTCCAGCTGTTTGGAAAGCCAGCCATTAGATGCTCCTTTGGGGTTCTTTATGCCTTGACATCTGTCTAGATATTAAAGGCTCCTGTGGCCCAACTGTGTCAGGCCATCACAAGTGTTCCTCATGTGCCAGCCTTTGGACACTTGACTATTTTTCTTTAGCATTCTCCTTTCTGCTGAGAAGCAGCAGTATCCATCTAAGAGTATGAGCAGTCAAAGAAGGTAAATTAAAGTAGGAGCTTCCCTGGAATAGCTAATATATTGCAACTACGTATGAGTAACAGAAGGCAGGGTGAGTGTTAATAGTACTTACGATGGTGTATCTGGCATTTTGTATTGGACTACATGTAGAGTACTGTGTCCAGTTTTTGGGTTCCCCAGTTCAAGGAAGATTTCAACTACCTGGAGCAAGTTTAGTGGAGGGCCATCAGGATGGTCAGGGGCTGGGGCTTATTCAACTGGAAGAAGGGAATGAGGTAGCACTGTAATACCATATTGCTGTTGTTAGTAACAGGCCATAAGCTTGGTACGGAGGCTTATCAGGCTTCCCTTTCTAGACTTTTCTTGACCTGCCTGTAGCTTTGTTTTACTTAGCTTTGCTATAATGATTTCTCTAACTGGGCAGGTGTCTGTGGCTAATTTGTTTTACTTCTCTTTACCTTTGTGTGGTACAACCATAGTTTTATATATGTAAGAGTAATAAGCAGTTATTTTACGTAGAATGAGATATTTATGACCAAAGCAGTGATGTGNTATGACCAAAGCAGTGATGTGGTGGAGAGAAATGCAGGTGTGGTACGATAGCAGAGGCCGTTAGAAGTGGAAACAAAGGATGTAGCATAGAGAAGTACAAATGGATGATGGGGCACATGTATGGGACTGGAGACCCTATAGTCATGTATTGGTGAGCAGTTACCAGCAGTCAAGTATGTGTTTATGTGTTTGCTGTTTGGGGCTTTTTTGCTGTTGGGTTTTTTTGGTTGGTTGGTTGGTTTGTTTAAAAAAGGCAGAACCAGAACTGGACAAAACCGTGTTGACGGAGTAACAGAACAAAGAAATTGTATCTAATGTGTGAAGGGCACCATATATCATAAATTTGGATGTAGCATGGAGCTGTAGACCAATGAGGAAAAAGAAAGATGTAAAAGCATGTTAGCAAATGTAAGAAGAACCCCAAGTGGATCCTAGAGGGAGGAGGAAGAAAGCAGCAGCATATTCTTCTCAACAAAGGACTCCAGATACTGACAGCTTCACATTATCCTTTGCAGCATTCTGGAGCTATTGACTTTGAGACCCAGAGGAGCAACAGAATGGTGCAAATAGCCTCTAGAAAAGGGATAGAAACTGAGAAACGTGTTACAATTTTAACTATTACTGCAACTACTTCTGTATAAAAGTACTCTAACTGCATTATTATTCTTTCTTTTCCTGTAATAATTAGATCTAGGCTAATAGCAATCCTTGAATTAAGTTAAGATCTCCATACGCTAACAATAAATTTTTAGCTTTACTTATATATATGTTATGCTTCCTCTTTGCCCATAAACAAGATCTTCAGTGTAACAGAAGAGGCAACTTCAGGAGAAGCTAAGAGCAGCCTTCCGGTAAGTGTGGAGAAGTTATGAGGAAAGTAGTCTGCTTTTTACAGTGGTGTGTGGTGGGAGGATGAGAGGCAATGGCATAACTTGAAACTAGAGGTTCTGATTAAAGGGAATGAAAGCCCTCTGTGAGGACAGTGAATCAGTGGAACAGGCTGCCCAAAGAGGTTGTGCAGCTTATCCTTGGGAGGTTTTCAACTGGATAAAGCCCTGAGCAATGTGGCCTTGGAGCTGGCCCTGCTCAGTGCAGGAGGTTAATCTTAGGAGGGATGTCCTGATGTCCCTTTCAATCTAAATTATACTATGACCCTATTTACAGTAAATTCTATGTGAAACCCGAGTGTACTTTGCTGTAACTTGTCTGCTTCATAGTCAAGCTGTTTTCTGACAACTGATAGGAGTTACTCAGGTTGCCAAACATAGCACAGCTATTTGCAAATGAGGATTATAGGCTATTGATTTAGTTACAGTCTGGCTTCTCTAAATATAAAGTCTATGTATGAGTTTCTTAATTTATATCTTTTAATTGAATGGAAAATGTAAAGAGCAGTTCTGCTACCATAGCCCACTGCTGGGGAAATGGCGACTGTCCTTCTTGGGAAGAACCTGAAATTTAACAACTGGCTCTTCCTAAATTCTCAGCATCCTGCATTCCAGTGGTCTCTGGGTGATAAAGTGTATTTTCTGTAGTGCAAATAATTAATCTGAGTGTGGTTAGGTTAGGTAGAATGTAGTTGGGGTAGAATGTATTCTTTATCATTAACTTTGCACTTGATCTTCAGTATTGAAATGAGAGGAATTATTTGAAATGGAAAAGTTCTGTTTTCTCTTTAGAAGTTCTGGCACTTAGTGTCAAAGAGTTCTTTAAGAGACTTAATACCCTTATGCAGTATGAAGTAAGGCAGTGTAATTTCCTTTCTTGAGTAATAGTTATGGAGGGGTTTTCTTTGTTTTTTATCTTTTCTCTGTATCAAGCTTAAAAAAAAAAAAAGTCAATTGACTTTCCTTATGTTTTTTTATCCTGACAATAGCTGATGTCTTTCTAATTCCTGAAAGCTAGCTGCAGACTCTCTGCTCTAATAAAACAATTTATATGCTATTCTCAGCTTCTGTCCTGCCACACATTTGTAATCCTCTGACAACAGAAGAAACACTTGAGCCCTAACTAGGGTGGGAAAGAGTGTCACAGTCTGGAGAATACTGAGAATCTCTGGTCCATGAGGACAAATACTATGCAAACTTCAAGACATACTATATGCTGCTTTCTGATAGCTAGCCTTCCACCTGTGCCAAATGTGGCACCTGGTTTGAGTGAAGCACGTTATTTTCACCCATACTGTAGAAAACCATTGTGAAGTAAGTAATTTTCTGAAATTATTTTTAAGGAATGTTAAAGTTTTGAAAGAAATTAATTGGGAAATTGGTGGCTGCTCATACAAACACTTGCAAGCAACATCCCCAACTTAATTGCATGTCTATAAATTATCATGGATCCTGCACAAATTTGTTTGGGTTTAGTAAATGTATAAAATTTTGCTATATGAGAGCTATGGTTTTTGAGTACTGTTCTGGAGAAATTACAGTAGGTCAGCACAGAAACCCATGATGACAGCAAAAGGGAAAGGCAAGAAACCCATTGGAAAAAAAAATTGCTGGAAATCTCAGGTTAATGTCCTAAATCTCATGTTAATTCTCAAGTAACAATATTACATTTCCTCAGTCTTCGTGGGGAAGGTTTTTGGTTTGTTAGTAAACCTCTGTCAGCTTGTTCTGAAGAAAATACAAGGGTGGATAGGATAGTAAATTACACTGCAGATGAGTAACTTTGTCAAGTCGTCGAAGCCCATTTTAGACAAGATTCATAAATACAGCTTAATGCTAAATAATATACATGGAAGCAAAGAATACAGGTTATTTTCCAGCAGGAGTTTTTATACATACAATGACCAAAGTACATCAAGACTTTGGGGAGTTTGGATTTGTGATTCAGTGGGTTGGAGGAAGGGGCAGTACTGATTAGAAGGTGGGAGTGATCTGCCTTTACAAACAGCATGACCAAGATCACTATGCTTTGTTTCACTGCGCCCGCTTCAGCAAAGAAATTCCAAAGATCTTCACTTAAGAGCAGGGAGGAGGAAAATCTCAAGAGCTGTAAAATGTGCCACTAAATCAAACAGATAATCATCATGGATTTCAGATAAAATTTTGTGACTTTGTGTTTTATGAAAGGACCATTCTCAAATCATTTGTTTGCTCTCCTTCATGACTACAGACAAACATGCAATTGCCAGATACTCCACCTAGAGCACAGGCATATTTGCCTTGAGCGCAACAGCGTAAATGGCAGCTACTTCATCCCTTCTCTAATTCTTCTTCCTGGTGGCACGCCTGCCAACAGGTAACTCACTTCTGTTATTTTTCAAGGTGAAATTGCTGTGTAAAAGATCAGCTCCTAAAACCAGATGTGTGGCTATCAGTTTTTAGGCCTTTTACTGGAAGCGGTAGTGGAGGAGTACAAGCTGATGTGAGGAAGCCATCTGAACACCAGCGACGTGGCAGCTGATGTGTAGACATTTTCTGAGGTGGCAGTTCTAGTGCAACCTTTGCTGCTTACCTATACCAGGTATTTCTCATCTTATTCAAGCAACAACTGACTTTTTTTAATGACTGTGGTATGGCAATTAGAACAAAATTGTTGCTCGTATCCCAGATATGCTTTAGAACATTACTATGAAAAATTACATCTTCTCCCAAGAGTGACCCTAATGCAGTGTTTTTTCTGGCTGCAATTAGCACAAACACAAGCTCTACAGTTGGTTTAATATTGTAGGCTTCCTTGATTTGGGAAAAAAAACTGATCTATGTGACTAGAAAAGCAGATTGTATACACCATAAACACTAAAAAGGAAAAAGACAAATTTTTGTTTCATACTTTGCTCTTGAAGACTTACTAGTCATGAAAACCTGAGAGTAGGTATTCCTTGTGTAATGAAGCTCTCCCCTTGGAAGTATTGTAATGGACTATGGAGGCAAACTTTTTCCACTATTAAGGTAAACTTGAACATTTTAATAAATCCTGTCTTCATCTGAAAAGGACTAGATGAATTTCAAATACAAAGCAGTCATTTTCAATTTTGAATCAGGATAGTTGATTATTAATTGATTTTTATTTCCATTGCAAACTTCCACAATATTTTCCCAAATGATCCAAGACAGGAAGTTGAAGATAGCAAAGTATGATGGCAAAAACTGAAATTAAAAGTAAGCTGAGAACAATTTTAGCATTTTGTAAAATTGTTTTTAGCTCTGCTCCTAGTAAAGGATCTGCTGTGAAGAGTTTTGCTATTTAGCTTAGCAAGCAAAGTCTGGGAGTGGGAATGAACTATTGTTACAGTGTGGGATATATGGTCTTTAACAAAAACTTTCACCTCAAGCTAGAATCCCATTACTGCTTAGCACTGAAGAGTTTTTAATATTACAGCATTCATATTACAGAATGCACTCCTGGATTTCCTGTCACTGTGTTGCCTGTTTCAACTAGCATGATCTGTTCACAGCAGCTAGTACTCTTCCAGAGGCAGATAAGAGTACTGAGGAGGGAAAAATTAAGTTTATAAATTGTATCTTGAAACACTTTAGGGATGAATGCTCGGAAGCCTGAAAACATTCAGTCCCAAATATTATATAATGGTCCATTTACCCTCTGTTGTAGCAGATGGGAAGACTCTGTGGGAGGCAGTGGGAACTGGGTACAGTCCTCATGAAGAACATTTTCACTCACAGGTGACCTGAATTGCAAAGTCACAGGCCAGGACTGTTCCTGTGGTGATTATTTTGCGTTAGCTACTGAAAGCTAAGACTGAGGTCTTTGTAGACTGACACACGCTAAAGTTTTGAATGCTGAGCAGAGACAGCCTGAGTAATTCCTCTGGTCCTGCTCTCTTCAAGAAGTAATGCGTAATGGGATCCACTTTAATTTAACGTAAAGTGAGTAATCACTCATGACAAGTTTGTCGTTGCCTGGTTACTAACCATAAGTTATAACTATAAAATGAGAGAGCATTTAAATTCTGAAGGCTGCTTATTGCCCCTTTGTTTTTCTGTGTTCCTGCTCGTTAACTTCCAGCTTGAAATAAATTCTTCATTTTGTCACACCTTGCGTATTTATATGATATATTAGTTCCCTTTGCTGCAGTCCCTTTTCAAAGGGAACAGTGACGCCAACTTACCATTGGAGGTAGAAACCAAGTCTCATTCATTCAAGAAAGATTTTAAGATAACCCATTTGTCAGGCTGTCTTTACACATACTAGGTCTCAACTAACACTGTTCTTCAAAGTACCTGGGTATTTTTGGCCTGACTTCTTGGGGATGGTAGCAGATGGCCACAGCAGAACAACAGATGTTTTTTCAGATGTTAAAATAGGGCTGGTTTGAAGTGGGAGTTTGTCAGGAATGTAACTAGATATCAAATGTGATCTGAACCTCAACTTTGAAAGGAGAGGGTAGCTGAGGGGCTGTCAGAGGACAGAGCGAGTGGTCCATGCTGTCTGAAAGCATGTCTAACTCTTTGGCTGAATGTGGGCTTTCTCAAACACCAAAGATGAAGAGTGGGGTCTAAGCCCTACCACTCTGCTGCACTTACTCACTTGACCTCTGTGCTTTGGTGAGGTGGCAACAACAGAAACCAGGAAGGAGGCACAGCTGTGTTGCTCTTCGAACAACCTTTCCAACTGTCCCTTCATCCTGCATCCTTCCACCTCTGTGATGGGGGAACATGGGGCTCAGAGAAAGCAAGGTCTGGGGTGCTGGGATGGGGCGAGGGGCTCTAGTGATGCTGGGGCTGCGTTGCCTGGGGAGCAAGGAGAATGAAAGGCAGCACCTCAAAGGCTGACCCATACGAACCTGGGAACTGTTGTTCTGAAGCAGGGCCTGGCTTCACCTGCTCCACTGGTGGTCCCTTGACTTGTTTTCCCAGTCTCCTGAGCTCAGGAGAGCGAGGAGGCAGTGTTGCTACTCAGCATGCTGAACAACTCCCACAGCTCAGCGGTGTCTCGTAAGCACCCTTTTCTCCAAATGCCTTCACCGGCTTTTGGCACAAGTTTGTAATAACACAGCTGCACTTGATTAGGTTCTGGAAAAAATGTGCCTGGAGTTTACTATTGCCTTGGGTTTCTTTACAAAACAATATACATATGTATGTATATTTCTATTCTTAACTTATTACCATGTCTGAAAATTAATCCTGGGAAAAGATCAACATGGTATTGTAGAAAGTCATTCAGTATTAAAAAGAATCAATTTGTCAAGTTCAGGGAGGCAAAGCACCATTCAGCCATGGCAGGGAGCTATGGTAACCATCCACTTGGGCAAGCACATTCAGAAACATCACCTTGAGGAGCACACAGGGTTTTCTTTTTAATCTCTCCTTAAACAAAAAAACAAAAAAAAAAAAAAAAAGAAAAGAAAAAAGTAGTAAATGGCTACAGAGTGCACATCATCCAGGAAATCAACCACATCACAAAACTCTTAAGTTCTTCAATAAAGCAATTCATGTAAAATTGATGAAAATATCTTATCTGGTACTCATCTCTATAAGTGGAAGACAACTTGAAGGCTCAGCATTTAGAAAATCCACTGATTATGTTCCAGAAGTCCTGTGGCTGAAATTAAACTGCTCAAAAAAATTGAGACAAAGCTACTGAGTCTATTAGAGTAGCTATTAGTGAGGAGAAACAGACACACACAAAACAAAAATCCAGGGAGGAGTAGTTTTTCTGAAAGTGGACTGAGCCACATGATTTGACCAATCTCCTTTTAATGGATTAGCACTCCGGCTATTGTTACAATTCCAGGTGCTTTTTTAACTCTAACATTGACAAAGGATAGCAAAAGATGAGTTTCTTGAGGAGTTTCTCTTGGTGTGGGGGGACTAAGAGTGCAGTCTTTGGATGCAAGTGAAACTGGTTTGCTTGCTTGGTTGTGGAAGGAGCTAGTGGCTCGCTTGCTGAACGGGTCGAGATGGTGCTCCAGCTTACACATGATAACATGTTGACATGTTCTTTTTGTCTCATATGCCTTGACCCTAGGCTTTACCTTCAGACATGAACAAAACTAAGGCAAAATGTAATTTAATCAAATAGGTACTTCTTGCATTATTAAGAAAAAAAGAGGAGCACTTATTTGTAATGGTAGAACACTTATGGTGAAATTTCTTGGTTTAGGCAATAGCAGACCATGAGGCTACAGAGCTAACCCGCTTCAGATGTGAACACTGTATTCAGTTTCCATGAATTAAACACAGAGACTCCTGAAGCTGGTAATCAGGCTGGAGGGACAGGAGTTTTGTGGAATCGTCTCTTTTTGGCCTCTAAATTGATTTGGGATTCATTTAAAACAGCAGAAAGCTTGTGAGGCGCTCTCTGAAAAAGTAAAGATTTCCTGCGTGGAACAGACATACAGCTATAATAAGCTTTACTTTCTTACTTTTCTGACCAGGCTGTAAGAGATTGATTTATTTCTTTTCTATCAAGGGACTGAAAGTCCCACAGTAAAATTGTGTGGTGAGGGAGAAATATAGTAGGTTTTCTAACAGCTTCCCAACAGGAGGGTCTTACAAATCCTGCAAATCTGTCAAATGGAGAAACAAAGATGCTGGGTGGGGAAGGGCTCCCACAGGAAGGCAGTTGGACTGTCAGAAGTTTTGCCAGGGAGCACTCCATTGCTTCTTTAGAGGGAGAAGCAGCATTCCTCTTCTAGGTGGGGAAGGGCTGCCATCAGAGCTGCCCTGCTGAGTCTAATCAAATATCCCTTTGGGCCATTATTCTGTCTCAGACAACAGCCAGTGTGGGATGATTAGGGCAACAGTAGAAGAAATAGGGCAAAAAGAAAGTGCTCTTTCCCCTTGATACCTTCTCCCAGCTTCTCAACATCCACAGTTCAGGGGCATCCTGAGCCAGAGGTTGTTTCGAAACTATTATACTTAGTAACCACCAGCAGGCCCAGCCTCTTCGGGTTTGTTCACGCTCTCTTTTGGAACCAAGAGAAGAGCAAAGTGGCAGAAACCACTACATTTTTCACAAGCAGTAGAAGCCAAGAGACACAGAGGAAGAGTCTCTGACATTCACTAGTAAGAGTCTATTGGAGGAGGAGCAAGGGTCAAGGAGAAACCATGATGGTCCTCATCGCGTCCAAAATTCGCAAAGGAATTGTGTAGTGCGGGTGTGATTGTAGACTTTAAAGTAGCTGACTTGTTGCTAAAGATCTTCATTTTTTTTCTTTTTTCTTTTCCCAAGCAATGAATAGGTGAAGGGGTACTAAGAGAAAAACTGGTACTGGGGGAAATGGATGTTCAAGTGCTTTTCAGTTTGGGTAGTACAGGTACGCTTGTGCTGAGCAGATGTCAGCAATACTTTTCAAAGCCACCACTTCTTCTTTGGAACAAAAGAGCAAACTGCAACATGAGCAGTGTAGGAGCAGAGCGCCTGCCCAGCCATCACCCCTCTAGGCTGGCTGGCTGCTGGCCTGTGCTGCTTGCTGAGGTGTGAGAAGAACCAGTACAGGGTTTTTGCTGGTGTGGGGGAATGAGCATCGTTCCTCTAGCAGGTAGCTCTGCTCATAATCTCCTCTGCTGCTGGGGCTCAGCTGGCTGAGCTGTGCTGTCCTGAGAAAAGATTGTGGGGAAATTGTTAAAGAGCCTGTCAGATGCTGTCCCCATGATCTTGCTATCTTTCTTAATTTAATTACAACATAACTCTGCTGGGGACTTGTCCTAAAATCTTATTTCTTGCAGTTGGGTTGACAACATATGATCCGCTTGCTCTCTCTCTTTTGATCCCTTTTCTGGCATATACTTTTCTAATTACATCAAACACTGGCTGTATGCCTTCATTTTTAAGGCTCTCTGCTATTTATCCCCACCCTACTAATTATCTTTCATCATTAATGAGATGCCGACTCCTGCCTCTAATCTCTATGGCTGACTTAAACGTCTCTCAGACAAGCTCCTTCACGCTTTCCACCATGCTGCTTCTCAGGTTTTGGAGGTGTTTTGTGCAAACACTCTCAAGGGTCTCAAATCATCCTTCTGTTTCCTCTGCAGAGCCCCAGCCCCTCACCCTGCCACCTCCAGCCACGCTTCCCTCCTCTCCTGTTCACCTCCCAGCCTGTCAGGCTCAGCCTTCTCCCCCAGTTCTGCCCTGGGCAGCACACCTTGGCGGCAGGGACTGCAGCCGTCCAGAGGGAGCGAGCAGCAGAGATTTTTCCATGCTGTTCTTGAGCCAGCACTGGCTCTGGCAGTCCAATTTTGGGCTGCAAGTCACTGACAGACTTTTCCAACAGGCTGTTAAAAGGGAAACCATGTTCCAGGCTGGAATGGGGTACAGACTCCCTGCTATTTGGTTTTTTATCCTGCCAGGTGGCAAGCATTGCTGCTCAGCTGCCACTTCAGTTCATTAATACCTGGTGCAGCTTTTCCTTTCCTTTGCTTTAGTGTTCTGTTTTAAGATAAGGGCAGAAGAAGAGATTAGTCATGAATTTGCTAGGTGAGCATTGCTCAAATGCAGAAGAGAAGGCAACACAGAGCAAATAAAGCACAGATCTGTCTTGACGAGCAGATATGGGGGAAAAAGCAGAAAACTTAATCCTCTATAACATGCCACGGTAAGTAAAGCAGAGAGGAAAGATTTTTCAAATCCAGCATTATTTCCTGATCCCTTAGTACCTGTGGAGCCACTGGCACAGCCTATATATAAAGGGCTGAAGGCTAAAAAAAGCAGATTTGCCAGCTCAACTGCTTGGCTGTTCATTAGAAACTCATGTCCCCATTCTGTGGTCAGCGTAATACTCACTCTGAGGCAAATACGGGGCCTTGGGACAAGACGCCAAGCATGCCTCAGGCAGGCTGTGCGGAGTTTAAGGGGTACTTCTCAGAGGAGGGAATAAGGGATTGCTGTTCCCCATCACAGAGCACCTTAAGCAGCTCAGTTCTGTGCAAATGCAGCAGGGTAAGAAAATGTTTGAGTGGTATTTTTTTTTAATTTAACTATTCTTTTAATGTGTTTGAAAAGGAAACTAAACCATGCGTCTAAAGGCTGTTTAAGTGTTCCACGTGAAAAGTTTATATCCATATAATGGGTATTCAGAGTATTTAGTTTCTCACCTTCCATAAAGATAATAATTGTATTGCCTTCCACATATTCTCTCCTTCCATAAAACCTTTCTTCAAACCCGTCTGAGATTTTTGTAAGGGTGTTTGAAAATTTAATTTTACGATGAAAAATGGGAGAAATAAATCACAAATTTTCATGGTTCTTTTACAGCTTTTGAATAATCTTGTCCTCTCTCCATATCACATACTTTTTCCACTTTAAAATGATATGCAGCACACATTCTCCTTTCATTCAGACTTTTCCTCTTACGAGTAACTAAGTACAGAGATGAACTGATTAAAATGTTCTTTTTTTCCAAAATCTCAGGATGTTTTTTAAAGGGGATACAAGAAAAAAAAGAAAATGTATAATTTCAGGATCTGCTTGGCTTAGGAACTGGTAGTGTAAATCAGGTGAGTTCATTTTTCAGATACCACTCAAATAGGTAATGAACACATGGGTTAATTTCAAAGATACTGATCTTTTATCTGCTAGTGTCAATCCAGTTTGGAGCAAACAAATATTTCTACCTCACATCTTACCAGCACAAACTAGCCCATAGAGAAACTTGTAAAAAGTGTCAGATCAGTATCACAGAAAAGGTACAATGACTGGATCCCTTTACTCTGTTCAACACTTGAGTATTTTTACTGATGTATTTATCATCTTAATGAACAAAGCAAATGTCTTATGTGAATGTATTTTATGTGAATCCAATCTATGAGTTGTTTGATTGCTCTTACTTACAAGTATTCATTCCAGTACTTCCTTGCATTAATCATAGGGCTTGAATGAAAACTTTTGTCTTAAAGCATTGCTTCTTTGATGTTTGTGCCTGCTTCCAGCATCCTGAATAGGCATCTTTGTGTGGACAGAAGACATTGTCCAATGCAGTAATTAAACCTAATTGTGGCATTCTGTGGCCTTGGAAGACAGTGCTGTCCATTCACATTCCAGGCACTATTTTCAGTAGTGCTTGTAACATTTCCATTAAAACTGTGAAACAGTTAAAAAGTCTTCATTAAGTTGTTGTGATTAGAGCTCAGAGATTGCTCCTGTAATGAGGAAAAGCAGTTCATTGCCCATTGTATCTCCAGACTTTATAGGATGGCAGTTTGGAAGGACTCCTACCAATGGAATTTGAAATTTACTTATTTTTTGACTGTTTTATTGCACCAAAGCCAAGACTACCCTTGGGTTAGCCAGTCAACACTCATCTTCAGTCAGCTGCTAGAGTCCCTGTTGTATAAGCACAAAACCATAGAATGGTTGTGGCTGGAAGGGACCTCTGGAGGTCATCTTGTCCAACCCCCCTGCTCAAGCAGGTTGCCCAAGACCATGTTCAGATGGCTTTTGAATATCTCCAGGGATGGAGACGTCACAGCCTCTCTTCGACAACCTGGTCCAGTGCTCAGTCACCTTCACAGTAAAAAAGTATTTCTTGATGTTCACAGGGAATCTCCTGTGTTTCAATTTTTGCCCATTGCCCCTTGTCCTGTCATGGGACACCACTGAACAGAGCCTGGCTCCACCTTCTTTACGCCCTCCTTTCAGAGGTCAATGTGTATTCATATGGATCGATGAGATCCTCCCTGATCCTTCTCTTCTCCAGGCAAAACAGTCCCAGCTCTCAGCCTTTCCTCATATGGGAGAAGCTCCAGCCCCTTAATCATCTTAGTGGCCTTATGTTGGACACTCTCCAGTATGTCCATCTCTGTCTTGCGCTGAGGAGCCCAGAACTGGACACAGTACTCCAGATGTGGCCTCACCGGTGCTCAACAGAGAGGAAGGATCACCTCCCTCAACCTGCTGGCAACATTCCTCCTAAGGCAGCGCAGGACACTTAAATTGTTTTTTGCCACAGGGGCATGTTTCTGGCACGTGTTTGCCTTGGTGTTCACCAGGACTCCCAGGTCCTTTTCTGTGAAGCTGCTTTCCATCCAGTTTACTCCCAACATGTACTGGTAACTGAGGTTGCTCCTCCCCAGGTGCAGGACTTTGCACTTCCCTTTGTTGAGGTGCATGAGGTTCCCATCAACCCATTTCTCCAGCCTGTAGAGGTTCCCTGGATAGCAAGACAACCACTTGGTGTATCAGCCACTCCTCTCAGTTTTGTGTCAAGGGTACGCTCTGCTCCATCATCCAGATCATTAATGAAGGTGTTGATCAGTACTGGACCCAGTATTGACACCTTGGATAAACTGCTAATTACTGGCCCTCCAACTAGATGTTGTGCCACTGATCACCACTCTTTGGGCCTTGCCATTCAGTCAGTTTTCAGCCCACCTCCCTGTCTGCTCATCCAGCCAACAGTTCATCAGCTTCTTTGTGAGGATCTTATGGGATCAAGCCTTACTGAGGTCAAGGTAAACAATAGCCGCTGCTCTGCCCTCATCTACCAAGCCTATCATTTCATTGTAGAAGGTTATCAGGCTGGTTAAGCATGACTTCCCCTTGGTGAAGCCATGATGACTACTTCCAGTAACCTCTTTGTCCTTCATGTACCTGGAAATGGTTTCCAGGATTAGTTGCTCCATGCCTTTCCCAGGGATCGAGGTGATGCTGACCGGCCTGTAGTTCCCTAGGTCTTCCTTCTCCGCCTTGTTGAAGATAGGAGTGACATTTGCTTTCCTCCACTCCTCGGGCACCTCTCCCAATCACAATGGTTGTTCAAAGATCATCAAGTGGCCTCACAATGACATCAGTCAGCTCCCTAGCACTTGTAGATGCATCCCATCAGGGCCCATGGACTAATATATGTCCAGTTTGCTTAAGTGTTCTCTAACCTGATCCTCTTCCACCAAGTGTATGTCTTCCTTGCTCCATACTTTCCCCCTGTTCTCTGTGGCCTGGGGTTTCTGAAGCTGGTCTTGCTAGTAAAGACTGAGGTGAAAAAAGCATTCAGTACCTCAGCCTTTTCCATGTCCTGTGTCACCAGGGCCCCTGCCCCATTCAGCAGCAGGCCCACATTTTCCCTATTCTTCCTTTTGCCACTTTTTTCCAGGAGCTCCTTCTTTATCCTTGCTGGCCTCCTGGCATTTTTTCCTGACTTCCTGCTCATTGGGATGGACTGCTCTTGAGCTTAGAGGAGGTGATCCTTGAATACCAACCAGCTTTCTTGGAGTCCTCCTCCCTCCAGGGCCTTATTCCATGGGACTCATTCAAGCAGACCCCTGAAGAGGCCAAAGTCTGTTCTCCTGAAGTTCAGGGTTGTGATTCTGCTTTTCGCTCCACTCCTTCCTCTCAGGATCCTGAGTTCCACCACCTCACAGTCACTCCAGCCAAGTCTGCCTTTGATGTTTACATCCCCAATGAGCAATTCCTTGTTTGGTAGTATGAGGTCTAGCAGAGCTGAGGTCTTTTGTTGGCTCCACTGTCACTTTGGTCAGGAATTTGTCATCGATGTTCTCCAAGAACCTCCTGGATTGCTTATGCCCTGCTGTGTTGTTCCTCCAGCATTTATCAGGGCGGTTGAAGTACCCCAAGAGGACAAGGGGTTGGGAATGTCAAGCTACTTCTGGCTGTCTGTAGAAGGCCTCATCTACTTGTTCTTCCTGGTCAGGTGGCCTACAGCAGAGAGTCACTACAATGTCATCCATACTGGTCAGCTCTATAGTCCTTACCCATAGGATCTCAGTTGCCTCATCATCCATCCCCAGGCAAAGCTCCATGTGCTCAAGTTCTGTCACATAAAGGGCAAAACTCCTTCTCCTTGTCTTCCCAGCCTGTCCTTTCTAAGCGCCTGCATCCCTCCATTGGAGCACTCCAGCCATGCGGGCCATTCCACCATGTCTCCATGATCCCCAAAAGATCATAGCCCTGCAACTGCACACAGATCTCTAATTCTTCATGTTTATTCCCCACACTGCGTGCATGAGTGTACAGGCACTTCAGAGGGGCACACCGGCATGATGGTGGGTTTTACCATAATGGTGCCTTGTAGGCACTTCCTTGCTTACATGCAGTTGCTTGTAAGAAATTGAGGTGACTTTGCTTAACCCCGTTTTGTTGATTTTATGTTCCCTTTCATTCACATCATCCTGGGCTCTTTGCTTGTCAACCCAGTCCATCACTCCCTCATAGGGCTGCTGGTAAGTCTTTCCTTTCCCCATCATAATGCACATAACTTTCTGTTCCATCCTCTAGAATAGTTGTTCTGCAGAATTGCTTGTGCCTCCTGGAAAACCAACACCAAAACAGGTTTATTTTAAGAATGTATGATAGGGACAGAAAATTCTATTCTGTCCTCGAATATTTATGCTCACTGGAGTTGCTGTTTCTTTTCATGCTCTACAGGAAAGACAACACAATGTGTGCATTGGTGCTAAGTAAAGGTAGCTAGGAGAAATTGTCTTTTATCTTTGACACAAACAAATGATACAAAAGTCTATTCCAAAAACCTGAACCACACAATAAGCTTTCAGGGAAGAGAAATGGTTCGCTATGTTCACGTTTATTAATATTTCTCAATAAACTCAAAGGTCATACAGTTCTCAAGTGGTAAAACAATGGTATACCACAATGGCTGTTTCATCATCTCTCCCGCTGTCTCTCTCTCTCTCTCTCCAAGCCTGAACATGCTTTCAGCTTCACCCCATGGTCTAAATGAAGACATTAAATGTGTTGGGGTTAGGACTGAATATTTCTGACACACACAATGTGAATTTCACAGAGAACTGAGGAATAAATAAAACTATGACTGTCCTCAAGAGAAATCTGTCCTCTTGGATTCAAAAGTCTGTTGTCCAGGCTCACAATGATAGATTTAAACCCATGAATAATTTGATCCAGAAAGAAGGAAAATGGTGTCGCAGGAGGATTTAAGTTTCACTCAGGAGAAGCTGAAATCCTGGTGTTAAAATCCTACAACAACCTGATTTGTTAATGTTATAATCTGCAATGGCTTAGCCTCTGTTTACTCTGGGCAAACATGGTGCTGGGTGAACAGTGCCCGTCTTGCAGCCCTGCAGAGGAAAGTCTTTTGTCTATTCAGGGAGCACGTACTGTGCTCCCACGGTTGCTTCATCACCCCGCCACCATTGCCCTGCTGCTGGGCCCTCCCACCTGCCCTGCCAAGAGGAAGCCTCAGCGAAAGAGGCGGAGGGACATGGGGATGCCCTTCTGGGGGAGCTGATTTTTTTTTTGTTAAGGGCTCCTCTTAATTCTAAGCCACCAACTCTGACTTCATTCTAGCTACCATGGAAGAACACTCCCTGGTACCAGGAGCATCATCTTGGTACGAAGAGCATCATCTTCATTAGCAGTCAAGCACAGGCAATGGTGCCAGGAGCAGGGTAGGAAAAAGAATGTGTCAAGAAGCTGCACAAGAACTTGTGTATGAGGAGAGGGAACAGAAAACCCCAGGTGCCTGAAACTCTGAAGGAGTGTGGCAGGCAAATTGGAGATGCTCAGGTGCGATTTCTGTCTCACTCTGAGTGCCCAGAGAGCCACACGAAAGGGAGTAAAGCAGCTGTTAAAAAAGTTGCTGGAACAGAGGCTAGATATCTGTCAAAAATACACCGTAAGTTAAAAGTCAATCAAGTACCAAAGAACACTGAATTTCCAGAAAGAAATAAATACAGTTGAAGTCCTTACAATAAAATTGAGTAAAAAGATGTTGGGGAAAGGCTATCTGATCCAAGGTCATCTTGCAATAGGATGCTGATGTCCAGAACTGAGGAAAATATAGGTGGAATTTCCCAATTTAAACTTAGAAAACAACAGTCAAACTGCACCAGGATGCAAAATAAAACCAACAAGGCTCCAAGTGTTGGCAGGGAAAAAGCCTATATTATCATGGATGATATTAAATAAACACCAGAAACAACAACGATGAAAATGGGCAGAGGAGAATGGAAGTTAAAAGGTCCAAGGAGGATTCTGCAAAAGGCAGCATGCGCTAACAGGGTTCAGTATGTAGGGCTGCACAAGGAAGTAACAGGGCTGAAGCAGCTCCCAGCATTTGTAGAGAGACAGTACAGCTGTCAGGAGCAAAACTATTTCACAAAAGCCCAAAGACAAGGACTGAAAATGCTTACCAGGAAACAGTAAATGTATTTTGTACAACACAAAAGAGTTATTTTGAAGACATTAAAGGGAGAGCTGTGTCAAGAGACTAGGACATCTATTATGGGCTGAAATCTTAATAGGCATTTATCAGACAGCGACGTGTTAAGTTCATGTGCAGTAAGAAAAAAATGAGAAAAGTATATTCTTGTTAAACATGATTCAGGATGTACTGCACAGAAATAATTTCCCAGGCGTAAGTAACATAGATATAAAATAAAGTCTTGGAAGTAAATAGCTTACAATTGTTTTAGAGAAGAAAATCTTTATTCCATGTTTGTAAACATGCCAGGGCTTGTTAGGAGGATGTGTACATTAGGTAGACATGTACTCATAGACAGGATGATCAATTTAGAAATATTTTAAAGGTATGAGAAGGAAATCACTGTAATAAAAGATGTAGTTGTACTACCAAAAAACCCAAACCTACAAATGTTTCTTTAGTGTTCTAGCAAAACCATAGAGAGGAGTTTGATAAATAGAACAGGGAAAAAAAAAAAAAAAGCGCCTATTAAATGGCTTACTTCTGTAGTGATTATGGAAAATGAAGGTGTAAAAATTTGCTTAACTTTAGCTCCAGGGACTAATGCAATAAAAAAATAGCTAAAATTGCATACTGTTAGCCTCAAATGAATGTAGATGTAGAAGTATATCAAAGAATGTGAAACATAAAAAGACATCAGAAAAGCCCAGAAAAGTTTGTAATGATAACTGCAGAAACTTGAGATCTGCAGTTGAAAATGGCCTAGATTTGCTTGCATGTGCTTGAAAGAAGTTCTGTACCAATTTGGATTATTTTCTCAATTCACAGAAATAGTACTGTTCAATTACTAAATATGTAATCTTGATTTAAAAAACTATAAGTAATAGCTGGTATGTTTGGGATGCCATACTAAATGCGATAACTGCTTATAAATACTACCCAGTTTGATTACTGTAAGTTCAAACGTTTTGCAAAAGGATATGACTGTACCCTTTTGATATTGAGTATAGAGTATCCACAATCCAATATTCCTATGGAAAAAAAATACAGATATTTTAAAAGACTAGAGAGTTAAGCCCAAACCCTTAATTGGCATAGCTAAAAGTATTTGAAACTAGGAAGTTTTCAATAATAAGCTGAGAGCTGGACTTCCTTACAATATAATGGGCAGTATTAAAAATGTGAATATTGTGATCTGTTACTTGCACAACGGAAAAATAAAACTGAAAATGTTCTAGAAAAAAGCAGACTTGAGCAAGTGGCAAACAAGGTGGAAAAGACTGGAGGCTTTTCTAAATTTTCATTAGATTCCTGCAAGATGATTATTGAACATGATCAGGTATATATTCAGGAATAGTCAACATTTGAATTCTTACACAAAAAGGGGAAGGGGAAAAAAAAGAGAAGTAGTAGTTTCTAAGTTAAAATACAGGACAGGCTGTTAAAATTTGCTGTCTTTGAGGGACAGGAGTGACCCAAACATTGTAGAGAGCAAATCCTAGGAGCTGCTTTGGAGACTCATGAAATGACGTTTGAAAATGCCTCATGTAATCTTTTTTTCTTACGGAAGACAGAGTTGTAAAGATAATTATTGTCCCTTTCTGAAACTGGCATGATTGACCCAAATCAGCCATTGATGTGAGGCAGTGCAAGATATACTGAGTTTCTGTCAATACTTCATTCTGTCCTAAGCTCCTTTTTTCCCTCCTACAGTCTTTTAACTCTATGTTAAAAATACACTTTTCTTGTAAGTTTTTGATTCAGAGATTTTGGTGTGACAGAGAATGCAATGATTTATGCAGAAAATAAAATAAGAAAGACAGAGTTTAAAATTAGACTATGTTAGTCTAATTAGATTATCTGTGAACTGGTGGATTGATTGTAGCAGCTTGGTGCATGCGTTATTTCTGGCTTAGTTACTCACACTCTCTTCTTTTCCAGTAGAATAGTGGGAGTGAGGCACTGAACAAACAAGACAAGGAACAACAAAAAAAAGATTTTAAACTTGGATTGCAAACTGAACATTTCAGAGGTTTAACTGAAGGTCTGTTAGAAGCTGAATGAAAAGAGAATATGCAGTTACGGCACAGCACTATGATTATTTCCATTCACTGTTTATCTTACTCTTTCCAGCAAATGAAATTAAAGCTGCAACAGCACTATGATTATTTCCATTCACTGTTTATCTTACTCTTTCCAGCAAATGAAATTAAAGCTGCAACAGCAGATACAAAATTTTGTTGGGAAGGTTGCTTTCCAAAAATTATTAACTCCATGTGCACAAGAGAACAAGGACTCGCGGGCATTTTGGGGGAAACCAAAGCCCTGTAAACCTCATCAACGCAACAGGCGCTGCAGCCCTGCAAGGAAGCCGGGGAGCTTACGCCAAGCACATTGCAAAGACTGCTGCAGCCCCAGAGAGTTCACATTAACCAGGGTTTAGATGGGAGGAGTGGTTCATCTCCAACGTATGTATGGGGACCTATGGAGGAAATAGGCCATAGATTATTTTCAGCTGTAGACTTAAGGAAGCTGTGGCTCCCAGAGATGAGTGGCATGTCACTGACTCGGAGGACCAACCAGCCCAAGCAAAAGGATCGAGTTTAAGGAACTCCACTGAAAATGTTTTCGACAAAGTGCAGCGAACAAACTAAACTAATGCAAAACAAGCATTGCATAAAAGAAATACAGAAGCATTATAAGCAGAAAGAACCTTAACGCTGACATTTTTTAAGTTGCAAGACTGTCAGGTGGCCGATAGCCCCGGCCCACGGCTTGCTGCAAGCACTGATGTCAGGTTAAGGGTTTGCCTCAGACTGAGAGTGCCAGGCCTTGAGGGCACCACAGGGCCCTAATGGCCCTGACCAGCCTCAGCTGGAACCTCCCCACACCCATGGGCCCAGGGGCTCTATTTAAGCTGAGCCCAGGGACCTCAGCTCCTGTTTGGCACAGTGGGATGCTGGTCTCCAGCTCAGTAGTGCCTGTGGGCTGATGTGCTGGCATGGCCTGTCCCCGTGGTCCTGCTGGGCCGTGCCTGGAGCTGACCCCAACCCTGTGGGTTGGCTTTTTGGCCTGCTCTGCCCCACACCAGCACCATGAGCCTGGGCCCTCTCAGTCAGACCCGGCTACTGTCTCTGACTGTGGGTGGTGGGACAGGCCCTGCCACTCTGGAGAGCCCCTCACACCCGGCCCTGTAGGAGCAGGCGCTATTGCTGCTCCATGGCCTGGAGGCAGGAGCTTCTCCCTGCGCTCGGTCTTCCCTTGAGGAATGCTGCCCTGAGGAAGGGTCATGGGTGTAGTGTCTATTACTAGTGCAAAGCCATGCTATGACAAACAAGTAAGCAGGTGAGTGGTGTATTTAATTTGAGTCCCTGTTTCTAAGCAAGTGAGGTCAAACCTTTGCCCTGTGGTTGTATTTTGTGGTATCTGAACTCCGCAGGTCTTTTCTGCAGTCAGTTCTGCTTGTGGAAGATAAAATGCTCAAGCCTCTGGTCATCACTTGTCTGTCTCTTAACACTCTCCTTTCCCTTAGCTCTCGTTTGGCCTAGATTAGGTTAAAAGCCTTGATTTGTAAAATTGGTGCATATACTGTATTTTAAATGTACAGTTTTTTTCCTGCTTCTTTTTTAAGTGATGGTGAGTGGTGGTTCCCAAGACACTACAGACAGACTGCTTTACCTGAAATTCCTCTGTTCCTTTTAATGAGAAAATTCTTGCTTTCTTCCCCAAAGAGTATCCAATATCCCCTAGATTAATAACAGATGCTTTAAATCTAACACTTTAGACTCTGCAAATAATTTCCATCCTTGGTTAGTCTTATACCAGAAGACCCAGCTCAGGTTCTTTATAGAAAACCTTGGTGAAATGACTGTCTGATATTAGTGATCAGCAGAAAGGAGGCCTCAGTGGAGTGTAACAACTGCTTCTCTAATTCACTCTCCTAAAAATATAGTACAGAGCTCTGCATGATCAGAAAAAACATCCCATTAGTCAGTTCTGACCCATCTTTGTCCACTGGTTCAAATGATTTCCAGTACAAAACTTTTAAAAATCATGTATCAGTTTTCTTGGTTACACATAATTTCAGATTTTATGGAATAGCTGGACCAGGAGAAACCCAGAAACTACAGCTTCTGAACATGTATCAAATTCAGAAGAGCAAGATGCCTGAAATTCTCTCTTTTTTGCTCCAGGCAGATGCCAAGAGTTAAGAGTCATGGAGGAGGAATAAAAACTGGCAGAAGATCTAGATATGAAGATTGCCTAGTTCTGGGAGTAAAGACATCAGTCTTGCATTCCTGAGTACAGGAAGACTCTCGGGTAACTTTCCTTTT
Source organism: Pandion haliaetus (assembly GCA_013401275.1). NCBI lineage: Eukaryota > Metazoa > Chordata > Aves > Accipitriformes > Pandionidae > Pandion > Pandion haliaetus. Next base: position 11,546 of record VYZV01043721.1, on the reverse strand, counting down.
CAGAGCTAACATCTTTTCAGTAGGCACTTCCAGTGTTTTACTACTTCAGGATTTTCCCTAGGGTGTGGGGTCCTATGTTTAGGGCAGACTTTTTCACCGCATTGTTTCTGTATTTTTCATCTGCCTTCCCAAATCAATATTCAGCCATATCCCCCCAACAGAGTCTGAAATCTCGATCAGACTTCCTATAATTTTTTTTCTGTTTGGAAACTTCTTAGGTGTCTGGTATTTATCTTAAGGAGAGGGCGGGGATTAAAACCAGCAATGTTTAGCCTGGCTTACAATTATTGTCTCAGAGCTTCCCAAGTATTTAGGAACTTAAATATCTGATGATTGCGCAGGTCCTTGTTATGGGTTTGTGTGGCGCGGTTTTCTTTGGTAGTGGGGGAGGGGGCTGCAGAGGTGGCTCCTTTAAGAAGCTGCTAGAAGCTCCCCTGGCGCCAGAGTCGGACCCACCTCTGGCCCAGACAGGGAGTGATGGTGAGAGCGCCTCTGGGAGAACAGATTGAAGAAGGGGAACCGGCAGTGTGGGGGTTGGAACGTGAGAGGAACCCCTCTGCAGGTACCGAGATCAGTGAAGAAGGAGGGGGACGAGGGGCGCCGGAGGAGGTTGATGGCTCTGCAGCCCGTGGTGAGAAGGCAGGCTGTCCCCCTGCAGCCCAGGGAGGTCCATGGTGGAGCGGAGGCTCCCCAAGATGGCGGTAACTCCATGGTAAAAGCCTTGCTGGAGCAGTGTGTGACTGGAGAGCAGCCCGCGGAAAGGACCCGCGCCAGGGAAGTTCAGGAAGAACTGAAGACCACGGAAAGGACCCANGGAAGGCGGGAGGGGTGGGGGGAGGGGTTCTGATGTTTGGTTTCCCTTCCTAATACCCTTGGTTTTGATTTGATTGGTAGTAAATTAAATTGATTTTGTTTCTTCCCCAAGCTGAGCCTGTCTTTTGCCTGTGACCATTAGTGGGGATTGATCCCTCCCAGTCCTTGTCTCGACCCACGAGCCTGCCTTTGGATTTTCTCTTCATCCCAACGTGGCCAGGGGCGGGGGTGGGGGGTGAGCGAGCGGCTTTGTGCTGCTCTGTTACTGGCTGGGCTGAAACCGAAACCACGACAGTCTTCCCCATTAGTTTGTTTCTATTAGCTATATTGCTTCAAATTAGGATAGTATAGAGGCAGTGCTTAATATCAGGTACAGTGATTAGCATGTTATCTTGCTCTTTGGAGTCCCAACCTTCACCTTCTAGTCTTGAAGCCAAAGAAACATCTGTTTTTCCTCCTTTAGGAGTACCTCTGGCACTAGTTCTTCAATTTTGCTGACATTTCTGGCAGGGAAACTGATCGTAATTCCTGTGACAAAGACATGCTAAGGCATCTTTACCAAGAGTACATACGGTAGTAGGACTATCTGGAGATCCATGCATGCTTGCAGCAGTGATGTCAAGGAGAAAAACGGGGCAAACAGGATCTCTTCTTGCTAAGGCCTTTATAGCAGATCTTGATGTTATCGGCTACAAGGGCTGGTGAAACACATAGTGGGCTGTATGCCTTAGACCACAGCAGGCACCCTGTGTTCAGATGGCTTCTCAGCAGCATAGATGAAGCCTTGTTTTCCAGTCCTACAGATTTTGTTGTGAGCATCAGAGTAGAAATGATGGACTTCAATGAATGCCCAAGTGTTGCTTTAGGTGGGGGAATATTAGGGTTTTGGAAGGCCATTCTTGGATCTTTCAGTGTAACTGGGAGGTGTGTCTAGAGGGCTATTTCTTTACCTTCTTATAGTATGTTGTTACTTTTACAAAAATGTAAGCAAACATAGGGTGCAGGAAGACAAAACCAGCAGTTTTTGAAGAGAAGTCTCTGCTTTTGTAAAAAAAAAGGGAAGTGATATTGAGTCAAAATGAGAAAAGCAGTACACAGCTATGGTGCTCTACCTGCCAGCAAAAAAACGAATTTGGAGCAAACAAGTCAAGTATCTGAGGCACAAAATGAAAGCATGCAGAACTAATGCTAATGGTGCTGCTTCCATAAGCCTTAGAATGATCATGCTGGCTCAGACCAAAGCTCATGTAGCTCTGTGTCATGTCCGAAGAGGATCAATAGCTGATTTTTTAAAAAAAGACAAAAGAAATAGAGCTGCTTCAAAAGTTGTTTCAGCAGTATAGCCACCTAGGTTTAAAAAAAAAAAAAAAACCCAGTGGTTAGGAACTTAAGCTGAAGATGGTGCCACTTACTACTTCAGAAAAGGACTTTATTTTTGCATCAGAGCAAAAGCAGATGAAAGCCATGCTTAATCAGCTTCACTATGGAAGGAAAGCTTTATCTTTAAAAAGCTGAAGAAAACCAAATCACTAGGGTTTAGGGTTTAGGTTTTTTTGCAAAGCTTATCATCTGCAAGAATGTTATGCTAGCAGTAGCCTGAGACTCTTGTCTGCAAAAAGAAAAATACCCCCTGCCCTGGTCATATTAATTCAGCTTTTATTTTGTGAAACTTTCCCCAGATGGCTCTTCCTCTAGAATGTTTCTCAAACAGTGCTGAGTAACAAAAGTGACATTAAAGATTATAGCAGTTAATACTTTCATGCACAGCATTCCATAATGTGTTTGACTCGAGTAGATTAATACAACTCATGTAGTACAGGACACTTCTGCTCATTTGAGCAATGTCCCAACCAGTTTCTGTATGTTACAGAAAAACATGTTAGAGTAAGTAATTTGATCTTATTGTAGGCCCCAGTTCCCCATTTTATTTAAAATGGTTTTAAAAGTTACTCAATGCTTTTCAAACACATGAAGGTGAAGTGATAAGCAGTAGTAAGGATTGTCCCTAACAGTCATATACAGGTAAATTCTGTGATTTAATGATGTCCTGGTTTCAGCTGGGATAGAGTTAATTTTCTTCTTAGTAGCTAGTACAGTGTGTTTTGGATTTAGTGTGAGAATAACATTGATAACATACTGATGTTTTAGTTACTGCTAAGTAGTGCTTATTGTTAAGTCAAGGATTTTTCAGTTTCCCATGCTCTTCCAGCAAGCAGGTGCACAAGAAGCTGGGAGGGAGCATGGCAAGGACAGCTGACCTGAACTAGCCAAAGGGATATTCCATACCATAGAACGTTATGCTCAGTATATAAACTAGGGGGAGATGGCTGGGAGTCACGGATTGCTGCTCAGGCATCCGTCAGCGGGTGGTAGGTGGTTGCATTGTGCATCACTTGTCTCTTCTTGTTTGTTTTTCTGTGGTTTTTTTTAAATTTTATTATATTCCTTTTCATTACTATTATTATTATTATATTTTTTATTATTGTTAGCTTTACATTTTATTTTACTTTAGTTATTAAATTGTTCTTATCCCAACCCACAAATTTTACTTTTTCTTTGATTCTCCTCCCCATTGCACTGGGAGTGGGGGGAGTGAGCGAGCAGCTGCATGGTGCCTAGTTGCTAGCTGGGCTTAAAGCATGACAGATGATCACTTCGACAAATCTTCAAGACCCAAAATACCTTCTTGCCAAGTTGTGGGCAAAAGCCCAGCCTATTCTGTTTTATTATGAGAAACTCAATTATTAGTGTAGGAGGATACCTTTAAACAAAATCATAAACGTTCTTCTTCCCCAACTTCTCAGACAGTGGCTTAGACTGCACAGTGCTTGCATACCTTCCCCACTCTTCTGCAAAGGCTGGAGTCTTCTGTGTGGCAGAAAGAAAAGATTACTTTTGTGAAACTTTTGGTGATAAGAAGAGGTAATGTTCTCTGCATCTCTTTGAAGGGATTGTTGCAGTCCCTCCTCTCTATAACATGCTGTCTTCCAGGGCAGCTCTGAGGTTATAGCCCAAAATATACTGGCCTGCCTAGAGCACTCTCCCTTTCTCCTCAGAAAGCTCCCTCCTCATTCCATTGCCAGCTTGCATTGGGAGCGCTGGCTGTGGACACCCAGCCTAGTGCTTCAAGAAATCCCTGCTGTCTTCCCACCCAGGACTCCCTGGCTCTAGGTTTTGCCGTTTCCCCTCTCTATCTCCAATGGGGATGTGGCAGTGTGCGTAGCAGAACTGAACTCCCTGTGGGTCATCTTAATTAGCTTCCCGGCAATCCAGTCCTTAGAGGTGCAGCCTATGGTCCAAAGCAGTTTCTCCATTAGGCTGTAGCTTACTTAGATGGGCATGCTGTGGCACAGCGGCTTGCTCTTCCCAGGAGCAGGCAAAAGACCGATGAGGAAGGGCCACCTTAACCACAAACATGAGCTGCAGAGTAGTCAAGGGATGCTCCCTAGGCACGGCAGCAGCAGGCTCACTGTTGTAGCAGGCTGTCATGCAGGATGATCTTGGCTGCTTAGCACAAGCCAGCAGGAAGGGCTTACCTGTATGGTAAGCGCTGACAGGCCTGAGCTGTTAGTGTACATTTTCAGGGCTGTTTAAGCCCTGTTTAAGGTTGTAAAACCATATCACTCTTGGCAGGATGTAGTTAAGATTAATAACTTTGTACAAATGTATGGTGGAATCCGAGACTAGGTTGCACAATGGCTATATCATACGTGATTGTACTGAAATACCATCAGAAAGCTGGCGGTAAACTTACTCTTACTACAAAGCAGAGGAAAGGAACCAAGACACACTGTATGAAAACCAGTCAACATAGCTGACCGTAAGTGCTGGCACTGCACAATGTAAATACAATTTAATTTAACACATCAGTTTGTTCTCAGCTGTAGAGCAAGAGGCTGTGGAAAAGGTCCCAGGGGAGTCAGATATGCAGATACCTGCCTGCAGTATACCAGCTACTAGAAAGACAATTAACTCTACCCCAGCTGAAACCAGGATGTGGATGTAATGACCATGCTGGCATTAAGGAAAGTACAGGGACTTTCTGAAGAGGTGTCTCTAGAAAAAAAACCCGTCCTTTCATATGGGGACAGGTGGAGATGGTCAGGAGTAAAGGCCTGGATGACTGTTACTAGAGTTGGTATGGGTACACTACTTGTGTATTGGGGTTTTTGGAAAGAAGACTTTATTAGATCAGGTTCTGAGCAACCTGATCTCGTTGAAGATGTCCCTGCTCATTGGGGAGGGAGTTAGACTAGATGACCCTTAAAGATCCCTTCCAACCTAAACTATTCTATGATTTGTTAGGCACAATCCCTTCCTGAACTTACCTGAATCTAGTGAGTGTGCACTGATCCCTTCTCAGGGGGTAACTTATTCTAAGTGTCAGGGAAAACTTCCCATTAGCAACTTCCAAACCCTCTAGATGACAGCCCTATCTTAGATTTCACTTCCAACCCCACTATACTGTTTTTCACCACTAACACTTGTACTAGCAGTGAAACATCATCTGTGACCCTTCTTGAGGCTTTAACTCTTAACTTGGAACAATTGTTTGGTTGAAAACTTTATTATGAAACAGAAAAAGATAACTATTGTTCAATATTGCTCGTCTTAATACACCTTGTTGTTCATGTCAGATTTGTGTTGAATGATCCACTTTGTTCTGGGATTTTGTCAAAGCAATGATAAACGTACAACTAATGCAAACAGTCATTCTGTACTGCAAAAGATAAACAGAGATTCTTTTCCTCAGCTGTCTTCAAACACCCTTATGTTGCATTACAAAGACTAGAAATACGTGTGTTCAGAATAGTGTCCAAGGGCTTTTGCCTTCTTACCATTAATACATCTGAGTGAAACATTCCCAGTGAATGAACGCAAACACTGTACCACCTGTAGTAGTACCCTCCTATGGTACCTTCTAACTCGCTATGCTTCAGTTTTTTGACACTGGACAAAGCTATGGGTGATCTGATCTGGTATTGGTGATTGTCCCACTTTGAGTGGGGGGTTGAACCAGGTGAATTCCAGAGGACCCTTCCAACCAACTCTTCTTTTTTTTTTTTCTTTTTGTAATTGTATAGTCTTTGACTTATTACCTATCAGCACAACAACAGCATTTCAGCAGAGAATGCAATATTCCAAGTAAAGTGTACAGACTATAAGGAAACTTTGGTCTCTGTTTAGACAAAAAAAAAATGTGGATACAGTTGAGGCAATGAGGAAGGTTGTGTTTTTAAAAAAATGAACAATTTTGTGGGTAGATAAAGAATTATGGTCTGAAGGCTGGGATCCAAGTACTGTTCACCAATGCTATATTCATATTAAATAAGTAAAATGAGGGAATAAAGGATTACACTAACTTCTGACAACCACATTCTTGATTGATTACTACATTTCTGTCACAGCTAGTAGAGCCCTGTCAGAAGCTTTCTAAAATTATTATACTGACTGGTGCCAGCACTATTTTAATCATTGCAGTTGAGCCATAGCTGATTGAACTTTAAGAATTGAACTGCATCCATACCTTTCTGTAACAATTCTCCTTCCTTTGTACTGGAGGTCAGGAAATTTCAGAGTGGTCTGATTTCTTAGCAACTCCAGAAACCAAATTATTCAGTACTGTAACTTCACTACAGTGGATTCAGACTAAGCTTTCTGTGGAGTCTGAAGGGGTGGATACAAGGCAGTTACAGAATATTTATCCCTTTTTCTGTGGCATTCATATCTTGCATGTCCCAGATCTTCTGCCCAGTTGATAAATGCATTTTCTTCACCTGTGGTGTAATACACACATGCTGGTATATTCACATCCATAGAGGTATGTAACAAGATAATCATTGTAGTGTGCTGACAGGTGATCTTTGATATAATCATGACCCCTGACTTGATTGACAAATGCTCATAAAGCTGGAGAAAAGTAAAGCTTGCTTTTTTCTGAGAGCTTAATGTGTGCACTTCAGGCTTTTGGAAGCACTGTTCTAGCAGTTGTTTGCATCAAGGGTGAAAATCATTGCTCTTGTCTGTCCCTGGCCACTGATGTGCACGTTGTGGTATTCACTGTCAAGCATGAAAAAGCAGCAACCTCGGTGTGTGGGGGTGTGCATAGACTTTCCACAACAGAACAGATTTTTTGGTCCCTGTTGTAGGTTACGAGGGCAGAACAAACCTCCTTTGTGAGGAAGTAACGATGGCTCTCCAGAGGCAGCTCTGCTGCTGCTGGTACTGCAGCTACATGGCTGCATAGGCTGGGGCTGAGAAGAGCACACTGCAAAAAGAGCCCCCTTCCTCCCTCAGGAAAGTGAAAGCCAGAGCTGACCCTCTGATGCAGATGGTTGGGTCTAATTAACTCTGGTCCTAGTGGAGGGGAACCATTGAGAACCAAGAAAACCCCATCATGAGAGTCACAGAAAAATAGGGCAGGAATACCTGCAGATCAGCTACCAAACCCCCAGCCCTAGTAGGCAGAGAATCTGCAGCCTGCTTGGACAGTCTCTTGCTGGGGTTTACTAACATTATCACTGTGACTTTATTTCTAATATCTAACTGAAGTTCCTCGCTGTAGTACAGACACATTGTTTCTCATTCTTTCCAAAGATAAGATTATTTCCTTTTCTTTGCAGAAATACCCTTTACATACTTGAAGATTGTTGTGTTTCACCTCAGTCTTCTTTAAGCCTAATAAACCCAGCTTTTACATTTCTTTATCAAAGGTCATAGTCTTTGGATGTCTGATAATTTCCACCTCTCTCCCGAGTCCTCTTTGGTTTGATGGTGTCTTTCCTGAAGTGCTGTTTCCAAAATCGAGCAAAACATATGAGAATCTCAGCAAACCCTGTCTTTATTTTTGTTTGGAAAACTGTTTAAGATTCTTTTTCTCAGAACTTTTCTCAATTTTCAGCTGCAACAAGGATAAACAGCTTGTTGCCTCAAACATTGCTGTCTAGGAGTATGATATAGGTTCTCATTATTACAATGCAAACCCTTCAGTGTATAGCCTAATACTGTAACACCAGAATCTTGTCTCAGTCCTGGCTTGTTTGTGACACAGCTGCCAAGCATAAAATTATTCTGCAACTGAACGTGGCTCCCTTGGCCCATCTAGACTGAGGAAATTGGGTCTAGAAATAAACAAAACTGTAACATCCAGCAAATACACTGAGATCCAGTGACTACTAAATAAGGTTAATTTTGTAATAAAGTATATTCATGGAGTATGAAGTTTTGGAGAACTGACAATTATTTCAGTAGCCCTTTCCTGTCTGCTTCCTTTTCTTATGGATGACACATGATGATACAGATGAACATCCATATTATTTATCTGAACAACAGGAGAGAACATTGTGCTAATATTGATACACTTAACTGTTGTTTGTTCACATGCCCTGATACACACAAGCTTAAGCACATTTGCTGTTCTTAATTACATTTTCTTTCCTTGTGTGAAGGTTGTTCCTGCTATGGTGTTACAGCTAAGATCTTACGTGACTAGAAGTCATGTATTATGTATGCTAATGAAGTTTTCAGTTAGCATGCTGTGTCTTTGAATATCTTTTGTTGTAAAATTTATGCATTGTATGCAACGTCAATTGAACCATACTATAATGGCTTTTTTGTGACAGCTAAGAAATTGCCTTTTTGCAGTCTCAGATTTACGTTTGAGAAAGCGTCTCAGAGTTCCCCAATGTCAAAGGTACCGTTGCAGAGCAAGACGTGGCCTTATGATTCCAGAGAAAGTATCATAAAATTTCTACTTATTAGACTGAGTGTACAAAATAGTTTTTGCCCACAAAGTGAACTCATCCAGAAAAAAATAATTGAGGAAAAAACCTGCTGCTTAGACTGACCAACTCTGAAATTAATCAAACTTTATTGCTTTATCAGCCTTTTAGTAGAAATGTCCAACTATTACTGAATACTACAGACAGTGCAGCAGAACAGTGACTTCTCTTGGGCATGCAGTCTGGCACTTGTAATCAAGGGAAACAGAGTAGAGCTCCACGCGGATGTGAATGTCTTTCAGGTACACTGGAAAGATCTGTGGAAGGAATAGGAAACTACTTGTGCCAAAGATGACCAACCTTATATGGGAATAATAGACCATTGTGTGTTCTTTCACCACTTCAATGAATAATCCTGAGAAACATGATAAAGGAATCCACAGAGTGAAATACATTAATGTAAAACATGTCTCACTTTTCAACTAAGCCACTGAAAATGTTACATTTTGAACAAAGGCAAAGTATTAAATTATTGCAAGACTACTCTGACAAACATAAAGGGTTTCTGCATACATTGGTAGATGCTGGTGGAATTTAGTAAGTAATCTGTGTGCGCCGACCTAAATCAGGAGTCAGCAGTCAGAAAACTGTTGCCTATGAAAATAATACAGGTGCTCATTAATTACTGGAGTGCTATGTGAACTGAGAGGCTGTAGAAAACACTTTTGTATTGTGTTGCTGATTCCCTGGGATAATCGTATCTTGGATTTCTTATGTTTTATTTAGCTTATTTTTTCAACTTAAAATTACTGATGACTAAATCTCAGAATTTAGACAGTAGAATAAAGACAGTAAACATATCTTGAAATTTCTCTGTAGAAAGTCTTTCTTTAATCATTAGGATGTTCCTTGTGCCATGTCCCCATGAGAAAGAGTAAACAAATAAAGAACAGGTACAATTTTTCATCTATAAATGTCGAAGTATAACTGAACTGTACAAAAAAGTTGGAGTACACATATGTACACATAAATATGTATATATATTTAAAAACTAACAGAAAACGTACAGGGACAAATGTATTTCTTCCTAATTGTAAGTAAACATGAAAAAATCATATTACTTAAAACAATGTTAGAATGCAAAACAGGGGTTATATTGAATGACCCCATGTGGAGTCTTACAGTTGTTCTCTTTATAGAAAAATAGTAAAACATGGATTTGATCAAGTTTGCTTAGCTTCTAAGGATTTAATCAAGAACTTCTTGAAACTTAAAATTCTTGATCTTGTCTCTGAACCAAACCCTAGCGTAAGAGTAAGCTTATCTGATACTTCCTGCTGTATGTTTGGCACTGTTTCTTGCTCTACCTGTTTGTTGGCTACCCTAAAATGTATGACTTCTTTCGGGACGGACGTTTTGATACATACTTAAACCCAGAAACATTCCTCTAATGCAATGGCATTAAGAATGTGCTAGAGGAGCCTTAAATATAATAGATTGTTATTTAACTAGAAAGAGTTTATCAAATGGATGTTGGAAAGTATGTATTAAGAAGCACAAGTAAAGCAGAGTCACAGCTGCGTATATGGTCATGATATAAATATCCACAAAGGCAGAAAAAAAATCTAGATGTGAATTTCTGAAGTTTGGGGGAAGTTTTTGTTCAGGATGTAGTTTTAGTAAGTTTGCTATATCCAGGCTTGAACAAGATGCCTATAAATCTACATGCCAATTAATCAATACAGTTTTTGTATAGGTAAGCAAATGTTTTTTGAAAATCTGTGATGTTCAGCTGTATCTGTTGATTGCTGATGCTGTTTTGGTCTCTGACAGTACACAACAAAGGAGAAAATAGGCCACAGAGATTGCAATTGCCCCATATCCAGAGGGTCAATTCTTCCAGAGGAAGGAAATGCTAGTTAGGAGAGTTTACCTGCCAAGGCTGGAGTCTTTGGTGCCGTTCATCTGTTAGTACTTGAAGACATGAAATGCACTAAGTACCTCGGACCTACCCTGTTGTGCCTCTCTCTTGGGGCTGTAAAGACAAATGCCTTTTGTTCCTTTTTTGGTAATGTATTCATATACTTTAGCCTCTATTAAAGAAGGCTAAATTCAACTTCCATGTAAGGAGAAATATCCCTAATTGGTCAAGCACATATGCCAATTCTTTTAGTATGTGTACCCAGGGAATGGCAGAACTTTGGGTATAGGTATATTACCCCTAAGTGAATTCATCACTGAGTTAACCAACGCACCAAATTGCTTTGAAGATTGATAATGGAGAAAATCAGAAATGGAAGCCTCTATGATTATACTAAATAGTTCAAATGAGAAGAAAGAATGCATTATTTTTTCTTTTCAAGCCAGCCAAACACTTCAAGTGTTTGAGTGCGACTCTGGGGAATGCAGGCATTTTGCCCAAATTGAAAATAAAGTTATAGTGAATTTTCTTTGAACAACTGTAGTACTGTCAAGGCTTAGGAGAATGATTTGACTTTTTTTTTGATGAATGGAAACTGCTCACTTTGATCAAATAAGCCTTTGAAAAGCTGCAGCTTGCTTATTAGGATGGTTGACGGATACCCAGATCCTAGTATACAAATTCTTTCAGTGCTTGTGGGGAATGGGCCATGCTCAATCTGCTGCAGCTCTGGGCTGCTGCAGATCATGCATTTTACAGGACTATCGGTTACTCTTCTAGCAGATATTGTACCCATATCAAAGAGGGACCAGGAGTGGCAGTAAAACTGATCCAGACAACAATAGGGCCATTAGTCTGACTCAATAGTGTGCAAAGCTTTAGAACAGATTTTTAAAGGAAAGCAGTAATTAAGGCAGGACAATAAAATGGAACATGCATTTTTCCAAAGGTAGATCATGCTGTACTGATCTGATAACTTTGATAAAAGAAATGATCTAGTTAAGAGAAATGCTATTGATTTAATTTGCCTGGACTTCAGGAGAACCTTTAATATAGTTTCAGTTTGAAAATCTTGCTGCTGAGAGAGCTGT